>CABHPH010144282.1:0-19918 GCA_902168325.1 Peromyscus nudipes | reverse complement strand
GATCAGAGTGAAGAAGAGTCCCCTGTTCCTGAGATCAGAGTGAAGAAGAGTCCCCTGTTCCTGAGATCAGGGGATTTTATTTTTCGACAAGCTTTCAAAATCATGAATGGATATCTCAATTCATTAAATACGTTTTCTGAACCTAATGAACAGTCAGACAAAAGTTTACTTTCTTCTGCAAATGGAATAAAATAGATGGACAAACCTACCTTCCATATTGACATAAATGACATGAAAAAGTATGAACTAATTTTGTATCATTATATCTGAACGTTAGCATTTTGTTTAGAATTTGTACATTTTACTTGTGAAATTTTACTTCCTTTTAACCTCAGTTGTTGACGTCATGGTTGGTTTACATTCCAGTGTTGAATTTATTTAAGAAGTACTGATGTGTTTGGGGTTAAGTCTGTAAAAACAACTGTCTTGTTATTTTTCTCTTCTTGTTTTTTGGGTCCGATCTGTTCTTGTTCCCTTTCTTCTTCTTTTTAGATGTTCCACTCTTGAACATGGTTGTTGCTCTCAGAGAGGCAGGGTGGTGTATGCCTGCAGTCCCAGCTGCACAGGAGCTGTAAAAGGATCACTTGAGCTCAGGAGTTCTGGGCTCTCCCGAGCTACATACCAAGCCCTCCCGTCTTTGAAAAACACCACTCTATGTTTTCTATTATCTTGTTTGTTACACTCCTTTATATAAGTTTGGTGCTTATCTGAGAGCCCACAAAAGGATATTTTTGCTAGGTATAAGTTTTTGCTAGCTATAAATACATTATATATATATTATGTTTACATTTAAAATTTTCAGCCTTTAAGGTTTTTTTTTCTATTGTTTCCTGTCTTCTGTTACTTCTGTGGAAGTCAGCTGTCAGTCACATATGTCCTCTTTGAAGATAAATGATTCTCTCTCTGTAGTACTTTCAGTGTATCTTTGTCTTTAATTTAACTTTATTATTATTATTATCATTATTATTGTTTGTTTTTTGAGACATAGTTTCTCTGTGTAGCCCTGGCTATCTTGGAACTTGTGCTGAAGACCAGGATGGCCTCCGAACTCAGAGATCTGCCTGCCTCTGCCTCCAGCTTAAAGGCATGCATCAACACTGCCCATCTTTGTCTTTAATTTTAAATATAGATTTTCTAGGGCTGAGGATGTAGCCCAGTGAGCAGAGTGCTTGCTTAGTAGGCATGAAGCACTAGGTTTGATCCCAGCCCAGTATACACCAGTGCGATAGTGCACAGTGGTAATCCTAGCCCTTGGGAGGTCCACCTTTTGACAGATCAAAAGTTTAGGGTTTTCCACAGTTACATAGCTACAGGATCTTAAGGCCAGCCTGGGCTACATGTACTCGGTCTGAAAAGAGAAAATGGAAGAGGAAGAAGAGAGGAAGCATTTCTGTGATGTTCCCAGATGGAGTTTTCTTTGAATTTGTCTTCTTTTTGAATCAATAGCTAAGTGTCTTTTGTGAGTGTGGAAAAATCTTTAGCCAGGAACTCTGTTATTCCCTCTAGCTTAGTCTCTTTCTTCTCTTTATTGACTACTGAGTTCATTGCCTTTCTAATACCGTGAGGAGACATCTGACAAGAAAATTTAATGGGGGAAGGTTTATTTGGACTCACAGGTTCGGAGGTATCAGTCTATCATGATGGGGAGGGTACCAAGGAACAGAGTAGTTCATGGCATTGTGGCCATGAAAAGGGACAGACAGGGAACACAGGAAGGGGGCCAGGGCAAGACAGACCCCCTAAGACAACCTCAGTCACTGACTTCCTCCACCCCACCTCTTACTTCATATTATGTTGCAACAATGCTTCATATCATAAACCCATCAGGGGCTGATCCCTCAGGAGCTCAGAACCTCAGGATCGCATCTCCTCTGGAAATGCCTCACAGCACCTCAAAGGTGTACTTTCTCTGGTGCCTATTAATCTGATCAGGTTGACAGTTAAGGTCATCCTTGGCTACGTAGCAAGTTCTGTTTCAAAAACTAACCAAGTAAAGGTCCTCAGTAAAAGGGATAAATTAATGCCACGACAGTAATTCTACTTATGAAAGGTGTGTGTTGTTTTAAAATGAAGGTGGGATCAATACCATAAAGGGATCAGTAAGAATTCCACACTTAATGTCGGAGTGTTGAGTATGAGAATCTGCGCTCCCGGTTCTTGGACAGTGAGTGTGCATGGGTGGCCAGTCTTCTTTGGGATGCTGCAAGCGTGTCTTTTGCTATCTTCTCTGTGTTGAAACATTTCTTCCTCCATCTGCTTTCAGCTGAGCAACCTTCAGCTCACAAATCCTCTTCTGATGTTTCTAATCTGTTGTCAAATCCATTTCTTACATGCTTATAAATCTGAGGAGTTTCGAGATTTCCTTTCTAAATACAACAAGTAGAATTCTCCCTCCCTCTCTCTCTCCCCCTCCTGCTCCTTCTCTCTCTCCCTTTCCTCCCCTCCTATCATCAGTGTCTTCACACTTCAAGACCACTCTGTAGAACAGAGCTACACCCTCCCACCAAGAACTCTTTTTTTATTTTTCTGAGAAAGGGTCTCACTGTGTAATCTTGGTTGTCCTCAAACTCACAGAGATCCACCTGCCTCTATCTTCCTGTTGCTGAGATTAAAGGCGATGCCACCAAGCCAGACCCCAAGAACCAAGAACTCCCCCCCCCTCCCCGACAGGGTTTCTCTGTGAAGCTTTGGAGCCTCTCTTGGAACTTGCTTTGTAGACCAGGCTGGCCTTGAACTCACAGAGATCTGCCTGCCTCTGCCTCCTGAGTACTGGGATTAAAGGCGTGCACCACCACCACCCGGCTCCCAGGAACTCCTAATCAGGGCAACTGTAGTGATTAAGTAAAAGCAGTGCCAGACTCTGAATTACTATGCTGTTCTGGTGCCCTGTGCTCTGGCTTACTGGTCATAAGCTCTGTGCACAGCTCGCCTTATCACTTTGACGGAACCCTGAGCGCCATGGATGAAGATGTGGAGCCTTTGGATGAAGCTGAGGCTTTCCTTGGGACAGCTGACTGAGCTATTCCAGATTCCTGCTTCTCAGCCTTTGCTGGGTGACTGAGCACTGACCAGCCCTGGCCCCAATTCTTCGCTCAGCTTGGTAAAACTGCTGGAAACTGCTGTGGCCTCTCAGCCCATCTCCAGGTGCTTTGTGGCAGATTTCTGGCTGTTCATCTTCAGTGATTTACCAAGTCACTGGGGAGGGAAGTGGAGGGCCTCGGGGCTCGTTCCTTCTGTCACTTTCCATCTCGCCTGGCCGCCCCACTTCATCTCAGGCTTGCCAGTGGCTCTGTGGGAGGGCACCAGCCTGATACCAGCCCCTCCAGCACCCCCCAGTGCAAGTCCTTTTATGCACACAGTATTTTACACAACTAATATTTGCTTGCACTTATATTGCTTGCCCTTAAATTGCTGTGAGATCGTTTAGACATAGGAAAAGGTCACACAGTGTTGCTGGGCTTTCCCAAACCGTGGGGACCCTAGAAACACCTCCCCAGCTTCTTCTTTCTGCACATTATTCTAAATGCAATGTTTCAGGCTGGGCACAGTGGCATGCACCTTCGTTCCCACCCAGGAGGCCAACACAGGCAGAACTCTGCATGTTTGAGGCCAGCCAGGTCTACATAGTTAGTTATAGTCCCACCAGGACTGTGTAGTGAAAGCCTGTCTCAAAAAAAGAAAAAAAAAAGTATGCTTGTCTTCCCTCCCAGTTCCTTTCCGTCCACTTAAACAGTTCATAGAATTGTTCCACGTAGCTCCAAGAATGACAGAGGTGGCATCATCCTTCACGTTCTTCTTTTCCCGTACATATTCCATCTTGGTGGTCACCTGCTTTGCTGTGGGCGTGGGCCATGGGAAGGCATTCATTCCCGTGTTTGGCCGACAAAGCCCCACTTGTTTTCTCCATACCCTGCTAATGAGGACTTAGGTTGTTTCTAGTTCCTCACAATTAAACCTGGCGAGGCTTCTGATAGCTTCTCGGATGCTGGTGAACATGGGCATGGCGTGGCTGGCGCTTAGGGAAGCCGCCGTCTGCGTTCATTTGGTCACCAAAAAAATATATATATATATTTTCCAGACTGGTATTCCAGAAAGGTATTGTCACCTTTCCCTGGCCGTGAATGGCAATCCCTGTGTGTCAGACTCTGAGTCGGGCCACATGAGCTTTAGCTCCTGGCCGATCTGATAAAGTGTCCGCGGTAAACCCTTGTGGTTTTATTTGCATTTCTCTGCTTGCTGGGAGATTAGGCTCTTGTGTTCTCTGTGGCCCTCCCTTCAGTCTCATTTGCTACCCCGACCTTCTCTACTTCCCTCTGAGTTCCTGAAATGTGGTTAGTTATTAGTTTGCATCATCCAACCCCAGTGCTGGGGCCCGGTAGATAAACACTTTGATAGGTCTCCCATGCAATTTGCAATCACGACCAACTTCAGCAAAGGCCCTTGACCTCCACTGATAGCAGAGAACACAGAATCCGAGAAGCTAGGTGCCTGCCCAAGGACACATAGCCCGGATGAAGCACATTTCAGGTCCCCTGCAGAAGCTCTTGGACACCTCCTGACTTTCTTGTGAGCCTCATGTGCATCCCAGGAGAGGAGTCAGGACAAAGAGGCCAGAGGCATGAGAAGACTTCTTGGGTGCGGAGAGAGTGAGGAGAGAGTCATGGGGACACCTTCAGCACTAAGATCCCTGTTCCCTTGGTGCAGTAGCTACTGGCATGTCCTCAGACCACGGAGCAGGGATGTAAAGGAGCCCTCAAAGCAGAGAGCCAGCACCTCCATTTGGTGCTAGCTATTCTTCAACATTTCTGACACCCTGCCCCTCACTTTTGAAGAAAAACAGAGGTGCTCCCCAGCTCTTGGAGTATTGGGAAGGTGACGTGGCTGGGTTGTGCTTTCCTTCTGTCAGCTGTTACCTCTCACAGTGGTGGGCTAGCTTTCCAGAGAGCTGGTTGTGGCTTGTTTAAGAAAGTTTTATGTAGGCCCATGAGATGGCTTATCGGGTAAAGGTACTTAGCTGGATGACCCGAGTTCAATACCTGGGACCCACGTAATGGAGGGAATTGACTCTTTCAGGTTGTCCTCTGACTTCCATATGTATGCTTTGGCATGCTCATGGGCATGTACGTGTGTGTGCATGCACACACACACACATACACACACACACACACACACACACACACACACACAACTAATGTAATTAAAACAGAAACATGTAACATCTACCCTGAGCCTGTGACTGGCTGTTGCACGTGTTTCACAAGCGTCAGGTTAATTTCCCAAGGGTTCTGAGAGTATGGGACCTCTAATCATAGGCACTTACAGATGAGGGCCTGGGGCTTAGAACAGTCAAGTCACCTGCATGAGATCACACAGCCTGGGGTTGAGGTGAGTCTGTGTCCGCTCCACAGTGCACTTACCCAGCATGCTGCCCACTGACTCTTGGCTTCATCCTGGTTAACTGTCAGTGGTAATAACGTACTGTTTTCTTTCGACACAAGCTTATTGGAGTAAAACAGGGATCAGCAAGGTAAAGATAGGAAGTAGAGAACAGTGTCATGGAAAGGTGATAAGTAAATGACAGAAGTCCTAGAACATTCCAGCCCAACTGGATAGAGCAAACGGGCCACAAAAGCGTCACGTTAAGGAGAGGAAGTGCCGTGGTTCAGGGAGAAGACTTAGCTGATGCAGCGGCAGCGAGGCAGTGGGGCAGGGGTACTTGAGAGAGGGTATTTGTGCTGGTCAGTGTCCGTCACCTTAACACAAGCTGGAGTCATTTGGGAAGAAGGAACCTCAATTTGAAGAATGCCTCCATCACACTGGCCTGTAGGCAGCCTGTGGGGCATTTATTGGTTGACGATGTGGGAGGGCTCAGCCCACTATGGGTAGTGCTATCCCTAGGTCCTAGGGCTGAGGAAGCCCTAGGGGAGCAAACCAGTGAGCAGCACCCCTCCGTGGCTTCTGCATCAGCTCCTGCCTCCAGATTCCTGCCCTGACTTCTCTCAGTGCTGGAGTGTGACCTGAGAGCTGTAAAAAGAAATAAACCCTTTATTCCCTAGTTGCCCTCAGCCATAGTGTTCATCACAGCAACAGAGGGCAGAGGAGAACAATGGGCCATTCAGACAGCTGCCAGGGCTCAGCATGAATCGGTGTTCACACCTGACAACCGGCTGCTCTCAGCTGTGAGGTTCAGGGGTAAAGAATGTGCCCATTTCAGACATGGCAACTGAGGCCAGTAGACAGAAGGGTCAGAGATCAGCTGGCTGCCAATGCTGGGCCCCTCCTCCACTCTGCAATGCCAGGCCTCTTTGGAAAAAGCAACAGAATTATAACTGACAGTGTTGGAGGATAGGGGTGTTTGGGCTCATGTAAATGGAAGGTTTAGATATGGATGGACGCAGCTACAACCTGATCATGTTCTTAATGTAGCCCTCCTGTTGTGGCTTGAATCTGAAGTGTCTCCAACAGGCTCATGTGTTTAAATACTTGTTCTATGTTGCGGGGGATGGAGCCTGGCTGGATAAAGGAAGTCTGTCGCTGGGGATGGGCCTTTGAAGGTGATACCCAACCTGGTTCCTGCCTTGCTCCCAGTTTCCTGGGCCACCATGATGGGAACTCCCTTTGCCTCACACTCCTGTCTGAGCTTCTCCACCACACCTTCTTGTTGGGACATACTGAAGCCCTGAAACTGTAAACCAAGGTATATCTCTAAGAGACACCGAGGTGGCTGCAGGTTTTTGGTAGGTGCCCAGAAAAGCATCAGAGCCAGAGTTCTAGAGAGGAGGCCAGGCTGGCTGCCATAGGCTTCCCTGAGCTTGTGTCTTGCCCTATCTAGTCACGGTGGCAGGGCGAATGGGCAAGTGGGTGGTTGGCTTGGCTTGGCTTGCTCTGTGGACCATGCCTAGGGGCCGCAGTTTAGGAAGCACGTCGGCCACCAATGAGAAGGGCCGCCAGTCCAGGCAGGCAGAGCAGCTGCTGTCTGCCGGTGGCTTGTGCAGAGCTGTGGTATGAAGAGGGGGAGAAGAGGTTCTTGACAAAGGGCAGAGGCTTTCTACTTTCCCTGTGGCTGAGATGTGACACAGAGTTCTCCTGTGCTGGGGCTGGCGTCATAGATTTGACACTGTAGAGCAGAGCATGCTTGGAGCCACCCTCCTGGGGTCAGAGGTCACCTCTTCAGACTGTACTATCAGCATGGCTTTGTTTGGTCTGATGCTGGAACAAAACACCCGAGACTGGGAAGTGAGAAGTTTGTTCAGCGGAGAGTCTGGTGTCTGGGAAGCTCAAGGGAACGTGCACCATCACAACGGGGGCCACCCAAACTCAGTGTTACTCAAAGCAACAAGTTGAACTGACACTTTCCAGAATCTTTTATTCTGATACTGATGTTAGAGCAATGACGATGATTACATGGGGGAGGCACAGTTGTTGTGCCAGCGTGGATCTCTTTTCCTTTCTTTCCTCCCTGCCCATCCTCCCTCAACTTTCTTTTTCAATGCTGGGGGCAGACTCCCATATGTTTAGGCAAATGCTGAACACTGAATTCCAGTCCAGTCCATGCTCTGTTTAAAACTCACTAATGCCATGATGGGCCCCACCCTCATGACCTCAGTTAGTCCCAATTTCCTCCATCCTATTAAAGTGTGATTTGGGTGTTAGGTCCTAATACACAGAGTTTGTGGGGACACACAGTCAAACCATACCACAAGACTTGTGAGGGCGGGGGCCACCCAAACTCAGTGTTACTCAAAGCAACAAGTTGAACTGACACTTTCCAGAATCTTTTATTCTAATACTGATGTTAGAGCAATGACGATGATTACAACAGTTAGAAGGCTGAAGGCTGAAACAGGAAGTTTGCAGGATCAAGACCAGCCTTGGTTACATAGCTAAGACTCTGTCTCGAGAGGGAAGGGAACGAAAGGAGGGGGAAATATACTCTTGTGGAAAAAGTGTGGGACCACGAGTGGTAATTTTTAGACTGGGAGTGGAGTCAAATGTTTAAGGCCATTTATAGAAAAACACTGAATAAGTAATTTTGAGAGTGAGGCATTTGGGAGGCCCCTTGGGCACACTGTTCTTCTTGGGGTTCTGTTCTAGAAGCTTCTAGACTCTGCTCTAGCTCAGTCAGCTCTGTGGTGTGTCGGATCCTATACTCGGTTTTCTCTGCACATCACCTGGCTGAATTGTTACAAAGCTCTGGATGGGCCTTCACTGCTTCATTTTATGAGGCTCAGAGACAGCAAGAGGCTGGCCTAGCGCTCACAGCTGGTCATCTGAACCTTGGTCCTTTACTCTGTTTCTTTGATGATGGTCAGGAAGGCCAGTTAGTGCTGCTGGATCTAAGGGAACCCCAGATGAAGCATTGTCTTATTGTGGGGTCAGGGATGGTGTCTGGGAAAAGCCATAGGTCTGACCTGATCCGTGCATGGGCCATCTTCCCTCAAGGACCTGGTCCCAGCTCCATGTTGGAGGCACTGGCCTGCATGGGGCTCTTGAGCCCGGGCAAGTGGTCCTCCTGGGCTAGCAGTTCCACAGGAAAAGGGCAGGAGCCTGGTGTTGGCCAGCTGTGGTTTTCTGCCCACAGTATCATCACTTCCTTGGTTCTGCAAGGGCCTTTGTCCATCTCAGCCAATCAAGGGCTCCGGACAGCTTTGTCTGGTGGCCTGGCTTTCCCGGTGTGCCACAATAGTGCTGCTGGGCCTCCTATTGGAATAAGAAGTCCCGCTGTGGGCTAACCTTATCTTTAGTATTCAACAGGGGGGTGTGCTGTGAGCTTTGGACTGGTTCTTTGATGTGGCAGGGACAGACCCTAGGTGGGGAGGTTGCTCAGCGCATGGCCACAGCTGGTTCACCTCACATTCCACACACTTCTCTTGCAGGTCTGGGACACAGCATGCCACAGGGCCTGGCTGCTCCCTTGCTCCTGCTGATCCTCCAGGGAGGTAAGTCTCAACCAATGGCTGCAGGGGCGATGGGCCCATGTGATGGGCTCCCGCCAAACTGAGCAGGGGCCACATGGTGTTGTAGGTTCCCAGACGTGGCTGCAGGCCACTGACCCACAATATACAGCCTCTGTCTACTTGACACCAAAGCTGAATGCTTTGATTGATTAGGACCCAGGGAACCAAAGAGCTCAGTAAACAGAAAGGCTCTCCACCCTCATGGGAAGGAAGTCCTGCCCTTGGTCTAACCTCCATTTCTCTTTGTGCAAGACTCTCACTGGGGTCATGAACCTTCAGTAGGCTGGAGGAAAAGGAGGTGGAGATAGAGGAGCCAGAACTTTGTTAGCAGTCCCGAGGGAAGGCATCAGAGCTGCAGGTCAAGAGTGCTGTTGAGGGCATTCTCCCCATCAAGAGCCAGGAGATGAGAGGCTGTGCAGGCCACCCAGGGTAAGGGGAACTTGACCTTCTGCAGACTCAGCAACATTTGCTCTGGTTTTTACCGAAATATCCAGTACTTTAAATAGCTCCCACAGGAACAGGCCCGGCTTTTGATTTCCCTTTCCAATGGCGACACCCTGCCTGCTCTGGAAACCCCTATAGTGCCTGCACTGGGGACAGGGTGTAAGAGTGGGGGTGGGGTAACAGACCCCTGTCACACACTGAGACTAGAATGTCACCTCTGGCTCCTCCTATGGAGCCTGGTTATGTTGCCATCAGTGGAGGATAGAGAGGTTCAGGGAGAATGCAGACCCTGTGGCCACCCTGGGGGTGGCTGACTGCCTGCCTTAGGTCTGACTCAGTCCCATGGCACTAAGACAAAATGTAAGGAGCAGATACATGGGCAGGGCGATGGCTTCTGTGAAGCGCTTGCAATTCTAGCATCAGGACCCGCAGAAGGGACTGGGTGCAGCTGAGCCTATCTATTATCCCAGCATTGGGGAGATGGAGGCAGATCCCAGGGGAATGCTGGCCAGGCTGCTTAGCCCAACTGGTGAGCTCCAGGCTGGATGGGAGAGCCTGTCTCAAAAAACAAAACAAAACAAACAAAAACAAAAAACCAAGGTTGAGAAAGCCTGAGGAAGACCTCTGCCTTCAACTCCCATGTGCACATGCATGTTCACAAACCCACAGACATGGACAAATATGTGTCTTTCACAGTCCCAGGGTCAGGCGCTCAAGGCCATGGTGCAGCGGGCTCTGGCTGATGAAGTCCAGTATCTACTTCCAGTGTGGTGCTGGGCCTCCTGTTTTTATGGCAGGAGGCAGGATGGGGGCAGAAAGGGGTTTGGCTCCTCCAGCCCCCCATAACACCACTAGACCCCCTTAGGAGCTTGACTTGGGGACTCCACTACCCTTGGAGACTCCACCTCCTCACACACGCTGTGGCCTGAGCGTTTGAGGGAACACATACATCCTAATTTTAGCAGGGCCCTAGGTACCTGCTGTGCTGCTGTTTGTTCATTCATTCATTCACTTTTGTTTTTTTCAGGCAAGGTTTCCCTATGTAGTCATAATCCCCCTGCCTCAGCTTGCTGCTGTGTCAAATGGCTGCCCTATGTGGCAGTGTATGCGATTCAGGTTTGACCTCACTCGAATGTGGGTGTGGAGGCTGGGGATCTGTGTAGCCAGCTTAGGGATAGCAAGGAGGCAATTTTAATCCTGGGGCTGTGGTTACTTAGTGAGGTGCAGCTGCATTCTGCACACTGTAGTAACCTCTGTGAGATGCCTGGCTGGCTGCCATCCAGTTGTGGGGTGCTGCATGGCTTGTTCACTCACCCTGGCCTTGGCAGTCTCCTCTCAGCAGTCCATGGGCTCTGCTCTTTCTGCCCCAGTGGCTCATCCCATCCCAAGCTAGGGCTATAGCTCAGGGGTAGTAAGTATTTGTCTAGAGTGCGCAAAGTCCTGGGTTCAAGTCCTGGCATTATATTCTGTTTCCTTCTTCCCTTCTCATCTCTTCTCATCCTTCCCTCCCTCTCTCCCTCTCTCCCTCCCTCCCTCCTTCCCTCCCTCCCTCCCTCCCTCCCTCCCTCCTTCTCTTCCTTCCTTTTTATGTGTATGTGCTGTGCATGTTGCCAAAGTGGACAACTTGCAGGAGTCAGTTCTCACCTTTCCCCATGTGAGATCCAGGGATGTTAGACTTGGCAGTAAACACCTTTACCCACTGAGCCATCTCACTGGCCTGGTCTCTACAGCTTTTGGTAGAGGCTACATAAGAACTGTGATAAAGATTCTGGGGCTAGCCTGGGAGAGAGTGCTGGGCTTCACTAGTAGAGTCTGCCAGGCATATGACTGGGAAGATGCTGGTCCCCAGGGAAGAGAGCTCAGCAGCCCAGGAAAGCCATCTACCCTTGGAGCCTTGATGCTGTCCTCTACAGCCCAGGTCTGGCCTTGGAATCTAGCTTAGAACCCAGAAGCAAAGTCCACTGGTTCAGGGCTTTTACTGGTCAGGAAGCAGAAGGAAGAAGCTATTGAAAATGGCACATTTCCAGTGTGTGGGGAGAAGATACGGGTGCAGTTTTACAAAGCAAAATTCAAAATGGCTCTGCTCATTTGGCCAAACCTTGAACAAAATTTGGACAATGACTGCATCCCAATTTCATTGTTTTCTTATGTGTGTACTGGATGTCGAGCATAGTCCCTCTGCCTTGTCCCTTTTCCTGAACCCCCTTAAATTATTCCCTTTGTTCCCCTAGACATCTTCCATAGCTACAAACCCAAGAGAGGGGGTAATATCCAGAATTCTATATTATTTCGGTTTAGTGATTAAATAGATACGTTTTCTTCCCTTTTGAGACAGGGGCTGGCTGTGTAGCCCAGGATCGTCTTGAACTAGCACTCCACCTGCCTCCATTCCCCAAATGCTGGGAAGCCAGATGTGCCCCTGCCTGCTGCACCTGTCCTTTGGAAAGTGAAACAAATGGCCGCGGTGGTGGGGGAGAGGCTGAGGGTAGAGGTGACTCCTCCAGCCAGCCCCTGCCGGCATTTGTTTTGGTCACAGCTTGGTAGCCACGCTGTCATTGGCAGTGGCACAGCCAGTTTTACCGGAAGTAAACTGCAGAAGTCTTCCCCACTCTTTCACCGTGCTCACTAAACCCCTCCCCTCGTTGAGACTGTGGGCTCAGACCATGACGCGTGCTGCTCTCCTGGCCTCAGGGATCTGTCCATCAGCCTGTGGGGAGTTCAGTGTCCTACCCTATGAAGGACAGTGGCCTGAGGACCAAATATGAGGCCCAGTTCCACATTAGAAGAACCTCATCACCATGACCACTTTTGAAATGTTGGGACTCACACGAGGAATTTCAGGTGACAAGGGTCCCTGTGTTCCAGGCTTTCGTCCCAGCCTGTGACTCTGCCCAAACTCGTCCTCAGTTCTCAGACAGCTTGCCAAGGCCTTTCCACTGTCTCTCACTCAAAAATCTTCTCTGCTGTCCCTCCAGCTTGGGGCTGCCTGGATCTCACCTGCTACACTGACTACCTCCGGACTGTCACCTGTGTCCTGGAGACTTGGAACCTCCACCCCAGCACACTCAATCTCACCTGGTGAGTAGCCATGCCTCCCGGGCTGAGGAACTGCTCGGAGAGGGTGGCAGGATGGGAGGAAGCCCTGGGCTGAGCTGACCTGTGGCGTGCTCAGCAAGAAGCTTAGCTACAAAAAAGGGCCCGCCCCTTCCACTAGCAATGCCACCCACTGAGACTGTGAGCTGAGAGCCAGGTCCCCATCTTATAGATGACCAAGCTCACAGGACGCACCTGGAACACAGATAGGAGGCCAAGTATGACCACACCCACCCCAAGGGTCATACTCCCTTGCCCCCAAAGGCCTGCCTGGGTTAGCTTTCCTGGTTAGCAGTCCCCAGTAATCTTTTAAGCACTGAGTAGGTGCTGTGTCCTCCCCATGAGTGATCTTGAAATTGTTGTTAACCGTGTTCCAGATGAGGATGCTGAATAGTCACAGGGTCCAAGTCTCATAGCCAGTATGCTTATGACCCTGCACGCTGCGTAGGGTAGAGACCCCTTGCCCTTCATGTGTCCATCCACTTCAAGTATATTAAGTTCCTGCCAGACACGTTGTAGGGGTTGAGAACCCAAACAAGACTCAAGGCTGCAGGGTGGGGAGGCAGGGCATCCATGGCAGCAGGCTCAGTACGTGCGAAGGCCATGGGGGAGTAAGAGCTGGGAGTGTAGTTCAGCAGCTGACTGTGACCTGAGCAGGGCGAGCCAGAGTGAGGGAAAATAGTGAACAAACAAGTCAGTGGTTGTGTAAGGGCCAACTGTACCACATGGGAGAGGGCAGCAGGCGTCAGGGAGCTTTGAAGGCCCTGCTGGCTGCTGCATGAGAGGTTTGGAGCTCAGAGATACTGGGTGAGGGAGCAATACCTTCAGAGAGCCTTAGAGTGGTCCAGGCTGGAGGCTTGCTTGGAGAATGTTGTTCATCAAGGTTTATATTACAGAAAATTCAGCAAAGAGCTAAATAAGTCTACAGATTTGGTCCTGGAGGATGGCCATGTTCAGACACTACAGATGTCCGGAAGGAAGAAAATGAACTTCTGTGGACTTCTATATATACTCCAAAACCCATCCTTTCTGCCCAGTGGGAGTTAAAGAGCCAAAGCATTGACCACCACCCCACCTGACCAGTGTCCCTGGAAGTTCTGTCAGAGCAGAGAATGAAGCTTGCACGCCTCTAAGCACAGATCTGTGGGTGTTCAGTGGCACTGGACAGAAAGGAGGGAAGGAACTTGCTCAGCCTTCCTACAGGACAACAGTCTATTCACTGTCACCGACAGAGACAGGTTTAGGCCCAAATTCCCAAAGCTGAGAGCTGTTGCCCTGAGCAAGGTAGTGAGCACCTGATCCTCTGAGGAATGCAAGCTGTGTCTGGACTCAGTGTGCTGGATACTGCAGGGAAGGCACTGTCCCCGGGAGACCCTCAGCCCTACCTCCAGCCCCTCTCACCCTCATGTTTTGAACTCCTGCCCTGCCCTGGGCACTGAGTTCCACTGTCCCCAGCCATGCATGACTGGTCGCTCTGTCCCTGAAGGCAAGATGAATACGAGGAACTGCAGCACGAGGGAACCTCTTGCAGCCTGCGTACGTCGGGCCACAACACCACACACGTGCAGTACACATGCCGCATGCCCTTGTCTGGATTCATGTCTGATGATGTCTTCACTGTCAACGTGATGGACCACTCTGGCAACAACTCCCAGGAGTGTGGCAGCTTTGTCCTGGCTGAGAGCAGTGAGTACCATGAACCCCAAGCTGAGGAGGACCCAGGACCTTTCTCTGACCTCAAAGCAAGCTCTTCTCATGCCATCAAAATCTACTGTCCTTAGAGCTTCCTTTTTAGATGCACTGCTTTTAGCTAAGGTGTGCTGGTTTGATAGGGGATTTGGTCTCAGTGCCCAAGAGGAGCATCAGAGGCTTGGAAAGACGTGAGGCTGGACCCAGCTCAGCCCTCCCTGTCTACCTGACCCTGGACAAGGTATACCTTGCAAAGACCCTTTAAACATGACCTCGTAGGATTCTGTTCCTAGTAATGAGCACCAGTCAGCTAACATGGAATCCTCCCAGCTAGATGCAAGGGGCCTAAAGTTGGGAGAGCCCCAGGGTAGATCTGACTGCAGTTGTCCCCAGAGGCTGAGATGGGCAAAGGAGAGATTTGCGGCGGCAGCTTTGGTGCATGGCAGAGGGTGTATCTGTTTATATTTATGCATCTCTGTGTGGCATGAGGCCCCTTCTTTAGGAGAGAAATTGAAAACAACAGAATGGGGGCACCTTGCTTGGGGATTTTTCACACTAAGGCACTAACATTAAATCTTAAGAAACTTCCTTCAGCCGTCTGGATTTCCAGCTTCTGCTTCTTGCTTTTGCTTTTGTTTTTTTTCTTTTCTACTAAGAAAGCACAGAGGATCTTGGTCTGTATGCCTGTCCCCAGCTGGGCTGGGCAGGGCCTGAGTCCTGGCTCCAGCCTTTAAGCCTGGGAGTGCCCTCTCTTCCCCCACAGTCCCCAGTCCTGAGTCACTGTTCTGATGTTTCACCCAGATCTAGTCCAAGCAACAGGGGCTGTGGCCAGGGAGTGCTTTGTTCAAAGCCACCCAAGGCCTTTGGGGAATGTCAGGAGGGACTCTGCTTCCTGCAGATTCTTACCCTCTTTCATCTTTCTGGGTCTTCCTCCAAGTCAAGCCAGCTCCCCCTTTCAATGTGACCGTGACCTTCTCTGGACGTTATGATATCTCCTGGCGCTCACGTTATGAAGAAACCGCCTTCCATGTGCTGAGGGGCAAGCTACAATATGAGCTGCAGTATTGGAACCTCAGAGACCCCTATGCTGTGGTGAGGTGGCAGGGCTTTGGGGTGGGAGCAGCAGGGGTATCCAGGCAGGTCCCAGCATAGTGAGGCAAGGAGCAGGACTTGGCACTCCCTCACATCATATAACCCTCTCTTACCTCCCCTCACTATGTCTCCACCTTGACTTCTCCCATACAGTCCACCTCAGTTACAGTGGGGCAAGTTTGGGAACAGTCCACTTGCTTCAAATGTGAGGCTACTTAAGAGGGCACAGCTGGAAGGTTCCAGAATGTCCTACTGTTTAGACAGAGATTCGGGCTTCTAGAATTATACATCTATTAGAATGGTCCTGGTTGAAGATTTCCATAAAGGGCATCATCTAGAATGTTCCCAGGGAGACTTCTATAGCCGTCCATTGACAAGATGGCTTAATTAAGAACTTCCAAAAAGGTACACTGTTGAGGATGTCCTATGTCATCTGAGACATGGAGCCCAGGGACTCACTGTCTGTGAAGCTTCTGGTTAATGATGTGCAGAAATGCCCATGGTTACTCCCAGGACATTGTCAGTTTGGGGTGGGTCCACTGCCAGAGAGGGAGCCCTTTTCCAGGCAGATCTAGTCAGGATGCATGCTCCCTGCGGTGCCTGCCTGCTGTTACCCCAGGGGAAGGCCTCTGCACCCCGTTGATGGCTTGGGGGACCATAGAGCATCGTGTTTCTTCCATCTTCCCAGAGGCCGGTGACCAAGCTGATCTCAGTGGATTCATATAACGTCTCCCTTCTCCCTGAAGATTTCCACAAAGGCTCTCTTTACCAGCTGCAGGTGCGGGCAGCACCCCAGCCAGGCACTTTATTCAGGGGGACCTGGAGTGAGTGGAGTGACCCTGTCATCTTCCAGACCCAGGCTGAGGGTAAGTGTGACATTGGTGGGAAACCCCACTTCTGGTACTAAATCTTGTCCTGGTGCAGCTTCATCAGCCCTGAGGTTCCCCGGCATGGCTGGGAGGCATGTGCTTGGTTATCCATCCCCCGATGCAGCCACTCATTGTGAGGGGAGCTGCTGCTTCTGACGGTACATTTGATTCCTAACCTTGAGGGGAGAGTCATCGCCCCATTTTACAGAAGAGGAAACTAAGGCTCAGAGAGATGACATCACTTGCCTGGGATGAGAATAAAATACCTGTTATAATCAACTTGATAGAGTAGAAGATTTACTTTAGCTTACGGTTTGGCTCAGGATTGCAAGGCCCTGTTGCACTGGGGGAAGTATATGACACTGTTTACCTCATGGTAGTCAGGAAGCAAAGACAGAGGGAGGGCTGGGATCCCAAAATTCCTTTAGTGTGTCTATAATGACCTAATCTCCTCCCACTAGGCTCTGGGTCCTAAAGGTCCTACCACCTTCCAGTAGCATCCCAGGCTGGGACCACACCTCTGACCCAAGAGCCCTTGGGGGAGGGGTCATTCCACAAACCCCAAAGGGAAGGATCAGTCCCAACTTCCTCCCAGCCCTCCACCCCGCCCCACCATCGCCAGCACACCCACCCACGTACTTCTGGGAGACTTTTCTGTTGGACCCACAGTTTGCTCTCTATGCAGAGCCCAAAGCAGGCTTGGACCCTCACCTGATGCTGCTTCTCATGATCAGCTTGACCCCTGTCCTGATTTTCATGGGTTTGAAGATTCATCTGCCTTGGAGGTGAGGCCAGGGGCTCAGGGAGGCAGGGAAGGGGTCAGCCTGGGCCACAGCTCCTCCAACCAAGACCTGTTCTGTCTGGGCTGGAGACTTGGTGAGAGCAGTGATGTGAATGAACAGCGTGCATGCTCCACGTGCTAGACAGACACTGTAGAGCTCCTGCCCCAGCTCCATGGTGGCATGTGAGCTGGGCACACCACAGACACCCCACTCCTCATACAGGAAAAACTGAAGCCCAGAGTAGTCAAGCTACTTGCCCAGAGCCTCAAAACTGTGAAGCGGCGAGGATCGAGTAGAAACTTCATGTTGTTTGAAGGGACCCTGACTGTGACGTTGTCCAGAGAGTGAACTTGGAGGCCCAAGGGGTGATCCCTTACCCCTCCCCATCCCTTCAATTCAGCTTAGGGTTGTCTGAGATCTGCTTTACATACGGGGCTTCTGCTCTGCATGGCATGGAGAGAAAGGAGGCCGCTGATTCAAACCAGAACGTACCACCTCGGCACAAGTGCTGCAGCAGGCTGCTCTATGCAGAGGCCTTTGATGAGTGACAGAGTTGGGCTCTGCACGCACTCGTTTTGTTCCCCTTCAATGAGAGGCTCAAAGACAGAGACTGAGAATCTGGAAGGGAAAGACCAGGGTGCCAGTCGCAGCTGATGGGGGCAGCATGGGCTCCTCTCGGCCCCCACCATGGTAGATGAGGAAGTCAAGGTCCCAGAGGTCAGTGTGTGCCTAGCCCACAATAGATGGCAGAGACAGGAACTTGAGCATCTGCAGGAAGCTTGGGGGTAGGGTAACTGCTGCTTCCGTTTTACTGATGGGTGGGCAGGAAGGTGCCTGACAATAGAAGCTGTTGCTTCTGCAGGAGAGAGGCCAGACCTCCTACTTTCTGCCACAGGGCTTTACACACCCCTTTCTTTGCAGACTGTGGAAGAAGGTATGGGCACCAGTGCCCAGCCCTGAGAGTTTCTTCCAGCCCCTGTACAGGGAACACAGCGGGAACTTCAAGGTGAGGCACCTTGGCTGCACCCTCTGGATTGTTTGCCCCTTTGGGGGAGCCCTAACCACTCTCACCCTGACCCCAAGACCACTCTGTGAGCCCAGAGTGTTTAGGCCCAACCTGACCTGGAGCCAGTCCTCAGTTTCCCTATTCTGCAAGGTGCAGAGCTGGTCTTAGACTTAGATATTGTGATGTATTTCCAGCTTAGAATTACCATGAAAGTGGAAAACCGGGTGACCCTGGGTGCATGAGCTGGGTGCCTGGGGTTTCCTGTGGTGGCCTTGATCTATGGTGGGGAGCAAATCCTACCTGGGAAGGACCTGTCCTACCCCACAACGCCACTACTGTACCGCTGCCACTACTGTCACTCCAAAGTATCTGCCCAGCACTGTTGCACAAACCCAGCAGGGCAGGAGGCATCGGAGAGAGGATACGATGTCAGGATAGGGAACAGCCACCTGCAGCAGCCCCTGGAGGTCAGAGCAGCAGGGCACCCAAGGAACACCTGCTGTGCACCTGGCCTGTGGCTGCCCTTTAACAGCAGCTCCTGCAGTGGGTTCCCAGCAGCCCTGGGTCCAGGAGGAGACCCAGGCCTTTCAGAGAAGGGCAAGGGCGTGCCCACAGCCCTTCCTTACTCCCCCCCCCGAAACTCAGCACTTCGGCCTGCTGTGCCGTGTTGATGTTGCTGTTAATCTTGTGTGCCATGCACTGTCAGCAAACAAACATTACCTCCCTCAATCCTCAAGACACGGCTGTGGGTGGGGCCATTCCGTAGCTGGGGGAAATGAGGCACAGAGAGGGCAAGGATCTAGCTCAAGGTCACACAGCTAAGAAGTAACTCCAGGTCAGGGATAGCGGACTGTTGTGGTTCTGAGATGTTTTTTTCAGGGGACCTTCTCAGAACTGGAATCTTGCTCTACAGGGTGATCTCGGTCAGCTCAATGGAGGCTCTCCTATTGACATCAATGTCCTGGCAGACAAGGGGCAAGAGGGTTCTCAAGGCTTGAGAGCCACTGTCTCAGTCCAGATCCCCTAAAGGCCTTTCCACATGGCTTGTTACTGATTCACTGCATCCATAAACATTTGGGGTAATTCTACTGTGTGTCAGGTACTGAGGACACAGCTGTGAGCAGGGCTCACTCCTCGATCTAGTGTGGACACACAGCAGAACTAAAGGCTTCAGGAAGTGTCAGGAGACAGGGTATGGGCCGGGTCACTTAGACCTCAGGACACAGGAACCTGGTGCCAGCACCCAGCCGATCCTAGGCTGGGGCACTGGTTACTAGAGTGAATACGACACTGAAGGCAATCTGTCCTTACTATAGGAGGGAACACGGGCCCTGAAAGAGAACAGGATTGGGGCTCCCTGGACGGGGGTTCATCACGGTCCTGTCTCTCTCTGCTAGTATCTTGTTCCTCTGCTCTCCCTGTCTTTGGCTCGCCTCTGTGTCTCAGTGTGCATGTGTCTTTGGCTCTGTCTGTTCACACCCAAGCATCTACCCCAGCCAATGACTATGTTTCTTTCTCCTAGAAATGGGTGGATACCCCTTTCACGGCCTCTAGCCTGGAGCTGGCACCACAGAATCCCACAGCAAACTCAGTCCTACAAGTGCATGATGGACATTCATCATCATACCCAGTCAAGGGAAAGAAGTTCCTGGGGCCACCAGGTCTGGAAGAGCAGCTGGAGTGTGATGGAGTGGCCGAGCCTGGCCCCTGGTGCACAGTTCCCTTGGTAGCTGGCCCAGGGCATTCAGCCTACAGTGAGGAGAGAGACCGGCCATATGGTTTGGTGTCCATTGACACAGTGATTGTGGGGGATGCAGAGTGTCCATGTGCCTGGCCTTGTAGCTGTGGGAATGACGGCTACCCAGCCCTGAACCTGGATGCTGGCCCTAATGCAGAGGATCTGCTCTTGGTCGCAAACACCACTTTTCTGCCCTGTGGCTGTGTCTCAGGTGGTGGCCTCAGGCTGGGAGGTTCCCCAGGCAGTCT
>CABHPH010144281.1:0-79253 GCA_902168325.1 Peromyscus nudipes | reverse complement strand
TCGCCACTGTCACTGGGACTCCGGGGCAGAAGTTTGTGGGGTGTGTGTGTGCGTGTGTGTTTCCCACCCCCAGATTCATTTAAAAGATTTAAAACCGTTGACGAGGGATCTCCGCCTTAACTTTCTGGAAAAATCAGCTGCAGGACGCCGAGGCAAACTGTAAAACGGGACAAGATGAGACAAGTGGCCGCCCTAGGCTACAAAAATCGAAGACTTTATTTTTGGATGAGGGGCAGGCATTGGTGTGGGTTGAATCAAAATGCATTTTAAGGTTGTCAGCGTGGAAGTTGAATTCACTATACCTTGAGGGCTTTCTGGCCGTTTTCAACCCCTTTCCTTTTCTTTACCCCTTTTTTGTAGATTTCCGTCCTCGCTATGTGTTGGACTTGGCCAGGTTAGTTGGAAGGAATCTTGGGCATTCTGTGGTCTGTGTTGTCAGAACTTCTGTGTGTGTCTTTATATTCAGAACAGTGCATCTGTGTGTGTTCTCTGTTTGCAGATGGTGGCCACGGTAGCAGTTCTCTGGGTGGGAAAGGCACTCAGGGTAGTGAAGTTTCCTGACTTTGACAGAAATGTACCTCGAAAGGTAAAAGTGAGAAAGAAGGAATACTTTATTTTTATAAAAAGGAGCCATTCTGTGGCTTAAGTGAAAAAAAAAATCAGCGCCTTGCATATTTAAAACTGCAGTCTAGCCCCATCCCCACTCCACGAGGGCAGACAGCAGAGCTAAAGAATACAGGTAACAGTGCATGCCAGAGAAGTGCCAGCATCTCTTGAGAATGAAGATAGAAAATCCTTCTGCTTTGATTAAGGAGTTTCTGGTAACAGATCTATCCACTTTAGCCATGATGCTCCTCTGTTATTATTGCTTTTTTTTTTTTCAGAGGAGGGATGTTTTCATATTCTTCCCTATGCTTCAGTGAGACTCCATGTGAGAACTAAATGCTTCCTCTTGTTCTGTGGACATGGGAGTCTCAGGCTCACACAGTATCATATTTTCAAGCAAGTGATGTTTCTGCCTCACGTGGTTGATCATGTTTATATTTCTGTGTCCTTTCTTCCTGCCATCCCCTTCTCCCCCTTTTCCGTCAGCAGTGTTGTGTATCAGAGGATAGTTTATGTTGTTTGGGTGTTTCATGGGGGTCAACACTGTTCATGAGCACTAATCTTACGTTTCAAGTGGAAAGAATCTGACTACATAAACAGAGCTGTTTCTGTTTGAAAGGACTTCGTTGTCACGGCCTTTCTCACTGAGATTTGTTACCCATTTCACTTTTCCAGACCTTTCCACTACCTCTACTATATTTTGGGAACCAAATCACCGGACTGTTCAGCACAAAGAAACTGAAGTATGGATAACTTTATGTTTCTAGTGGGGTTAAAATAATGTAATCTTAAACACCAATGTCATTTTACTGTGTCATGATTGATTGTGTGTGTGTGTGTGTGTGTGTGTGTGTGTGTGTGTGTGTGTGTGTATGGGGGGGGGTTGACAACAAAAACACCAGGAAGCTCCCACTGTCAAATAATGAAGATTGGACCCAAGTTTTGGTTTCAAAGTTGTTTATTTGAAGCTAAGGGATAAATTTTGTTTTGTTTGCCTTCTCGCTATTATGTTAGAAGTGTTCAAATATTGTCGGGGGTGCAGTAGGTTTTCTTATTTTTACAGAACTGCCGTAGTGAAAGATTTATGCCAGGCTTATAGGATCTTATTTATATATATATATTTTCCAGGTAGGATCTTACTTTGTAGCCATGGATGACCTGGAACACACCATGTAACCCAGACTGGCCTTGAACTTGTGGTACTCCTCTTGCCTCAGCCTCCAGAATGCTGCCCTCGTGTGTGGTTTAGGATTTTACTTCTGTAATACAGTTCATAAACACTGTGTTTTAGGTGTGTTCCACACAGCAAGTCAGATGATGGACATAAGAATTTCCACAGGTTTCCTTTTAACACAAAGCGGCTAAAGTCTGATGGAATCTTGACATAAGCATGATTACTACGTCAACCCTGACTGTGTAACTGGAGAGCCATTCACTTTTAGAAAGGAGCAGTAGTTGTACTCCATGGCAGTGCTACCCAGTACCCGCTTACCTCCTAGTTCTTGGCTTCTGACTTTGCGGTGGTGTGTGTGGGGGGCGGGGGGGCGCTAAATACACAGTGGGAAACAGTTTAGCCGAAACCTACATGAGCCAAATGAAGCCCTGACATAGTAAATGATTGTGAACAGTATGGAGGGGGGCTAGAGAGATGGCTCTGTGGTTCAGAACACTGGCTGCTCTTTCAGAGGACCGGGCTTCAGTTCCCAGCATTCACACCAGGCAGCCCACTTGAGATCTGACACTCTCTTCTGGCCTCTTCAGACACCATGGGCATGCGCATACCCACACATATGTATGTAAAATTAGAAATAAAATCTTAACACAAAAAAACAGTATGGAGATCTATGAGGATCAGAGGCAAAGAAGTTTTTGTATTCTCCTTTCTGAGTCTTTTTAAACCAAGAACCCTGAGAGAATGACCAGAATAACTCTGGGGAGAGTTCCTAGGAAGTCAGATTTGTCACGGGAAGGGAATCCTTTTCCATCTCATTACGCACTTGGAAAGAGATACAGGCCTACAGCAAAGTGCTGCTTATATAAAATTTGCTTTTTTTTAAACAATCCATTGTCATCTATGCATTCACACTCTGCCTTTGATTGGCAGACAAGTAGAAAGCATTTTAGAGTGAAATATATTCAGAAATTCTTACATTGTAAGAGGCTGGATGTTTGATTAATGCAAGCAAACTGCTCTAAGAATTTAGAGGAATGTCCATAAAAACAAGTGTTTCATGGGTAAGATTTTCATAGACATTTTCTCAGTGGTCTAGAGAGTAAGAAGGGAAGTTAGGCCAGTGAGGAAGAAAGAAATAGAAAGAAAGAAAGAAATATTAAAGACTAATGTGGAGCCAGGCTATTTGCATAATTTTCGGAGTGGAACTTAGAAGCATATATTATCAGCCTGTGATAATAAATGCATGGTTTTACCATTTTGTAGTTAATGTTTTAAAGGCTTTTAAATAAAAAATATTTCTCCAGGCAGATGAGGTTAATCAGCATGGAACTTACATACAGTCAGAAAGAGATTAGCATTGTTTAAAACTACCGATTTGTAGAATTGTGGTTTACAATTACACACTTTGGAGCTTTATTTCACCTGCTTGCTTTTCTTTTCCAGCTTGCCCATGTTTACAGTTCTGAGACGGTTCTCCATTCTGTTTACAATGTTTGCTGAAGGAGCTCTACTCAAGTGAGCTTTATTTGTAATATATTGTCCTTGTTTATAAGACTGACATTGTTATTTATGTGCATGTGTTGGTGTGGATGTTTGCCTGTGTGTGGTTGTTTGAGACCAGGTGAAAGCGTTGAGTTCCCCATAGCTGAAGTTATAGGCAGTTGTGAGCAGCCTAATGTGGGTGCTAAGAATTTTAACTCGAGAGCCATCTCTCCAGCCCCATATGTTTATTTCTTTAAATACTTTTGAACACCTTGAAAAGATATCCAGCATATGTGAAATATTAAATTATCTGTCTCGCTTCTACTTTAAGTTTCGAAAGCTTCAACAGGCTGATTATCTTGCTATCAGAATTAACGTAGTGGGGAAGGTTACAGACCGCAGTTAGAAAACTGCCCGAACATGGGATATGCCATCTAGAATTCTTTTGTCTGCTGCTACCATTGGGCAAAGCCAGGTCAGAATCTTAGGCATAGATTTTAAATCGTGTTCATGTCTTGGCTACTCTTACTGCAAATGTGTGTGACCTTTTTCTACTTAAAAGAAACTTTGACATGAAAACTCCAACTCAGTGATAATAAACAAATGGTATGAATAAGAGAGGACTGGGTGTAGTTATTTCTGTGACAAAAGGAGTTTTTACCCCATCTTTTAAATACCTAGTTTCTTGGAAATAGTCGGAATGTGATTGTATTTGGTTTTTTTGAGGAAAGCATTCCCTTCATTTTGTCATTGATGTAAATGAGTCTACATGGATAAAGTCACATGTGTGCATATTTTCAATTATTTTGTAGGAAGACTTTCTCCTGGGGAATTAAGATGACTGTATTTGCAATGATTATCGGAGCATTTGTAGCTGCCAGGTAAGATGTGGGCCTATAGAGCTTGTTATTAATTATCAATGGTTATTCATTTAAATCTTGAGCATCTGAAAATTACTCAAAAGACTTCCAGTGTTAAGTCTTCTGGGCTATATTAGATCAAAGCTAGAGAAATGGAGATTTGGAGAATTCCTAAAGTCAATTTATGTAATTTAGGATTTGATATTGTCTTCTGCTTGCTGAGCACATACCACATCCCATGCCACACAGTATATTGGGCATGGACACATTTATGTATTCTTTTCAATTCTGAGGGATATGGTGTTTCTGTTTTATAGTAGAAGGAACTCTTCTGTAACTCTCAAGGACTAAACCAAGTCTGTGTGAAATCAGGTCTGTGATTTTATACCATGTGAATCCTTTCACTTTGCATGCTGTTAAAGAAAGTAATATCTGCCCTTCTGTGAGACGAGGCAAAGAACAATGTATCTTTTTCCCTTGTGGAAAAGGAATAGCAGCATTGCCTCATTTGGCCTTTCTGAGGACGTATCACAAATGTCTATTACGTTGCTGAAGCTTTTCCAGTTTTTTTTTAAAGGTTTAGTTTTAAAATATATAGAGGAAGGCACAAGGTAATGATACACTTTTAAGATGAGAAAAACATGAATTACCCTACTTTGATGATGACATATTGTATACAGATGCAGGCAGGCAGGAGGGACAGTAGGTAGGCATGGGGCAAATACATACATACCCAAAGACTGAAAATTGAAAGGGTGTCTCGGAGCCTTCTAGACGTGGTCCCCAGTTTGGGTTGTGTAGTAGATCTGCTTGTGCTACAAACTTGTTTTCCTTTGGGAGCCCATTGTGCCTCTTCAGCTTGTTAGATATGCTTTCAGCATATGCCTGTGGTGTAAGTGTATGCAGTGGGGGTGTCGACATCTAATTCGATCTTACATTAAATCTCCAAGCGAAATCCCACTCTTTTTAAAAACATTTTTTTATTACATTTGTTTATTTTGGGTGTGTGTTCATGTGCCACAGGGTGCACGTGTGGAGGTCAGAGGACAACTTGTGACAGTCTGTTCTTTCCTTTCACTGTGGGGGTCCCGGGAATAGGACTCAGATTATCAGAGTTGGTGGCAAGTGCCTGTACCAGGTGAGCCATCTTGTTGGCCCCTGAAATTCCATTCTTGGGAAAAAACAAAGAGGGCAGTGTCACTGGTTACTGGAGTTTGGAGCTGAGTACCTTTCCCTCTGACTGCCTTGCCTCGTTTTAGCAATAAGGAGTTCAGTAATTCCACATACCTTTCTTAGAGGTGCCACACTGAACTCTGTGTATTTTAAAGTATTTCCTTGGTGTCAGTGAGAGCCAAAATCGTACTGAACAGCAGGGCCTCCTTGCATCTCGCTTTGGCCTGATGTTGCAGTGAGCTCAAGGATTTCCTTTCCTAGTTCAGCCACAATATGTAGTGTCTTTACAGAGCCAGAGGACTTGAGGGGGTCAGAACACACTGCAGGCAGGTAGACTCTGTCAGATTTTCATTTATGGCTCACATTTACTGAGTTCTCGTGAGAATCACTCTACTAAAGTGTAGGCACTTGGCTCTCTTGATCTCACTAGTTACACCTTGTCACTTCATTGAGCAGTTATTTAAGCACTCAAGTTCTCAGGACTTGCTTATGTACTTTTGTGGTTTGATATCAGAATTATCATCCGTATCTCAGAAATTCCACTCAGTGACGAGTTAGTCCTATCTTGGATGTGAATCTTTGAAAAAAAAAAAAAAAAAAAACAAAAACGGCTTGTTCACAGCTCCATCCTTTGACTTCCTGTCTTTGAAACCAATGCCTTCTGCTTTTATAGACTGGGTGATGATGCTTGCTTGCTTGTTGTCTGACTTTGACTTTCGAGCAGTATACAATGAACCACAATGATTATTTTGTGTGTGTGTGTGTTTGTGTGTGTGTGTGTGTGTGTGTGTGTGTGTGTGAGAGAGAGAGAGAGAGAGAGAGAAAGAGAGAGAGAGAGAGAGAGAGAGAGAGAGAAAGAGAGAGAGAGAGGAGAGATTGATTGAGATTGAGTTTTGTTTGGTGTCGTCCAGGTTGTCCTGGAGCTCGAACTATAGCCCACACTGACCTTAGCTCGTGACCCTTCTGCTACAGCCTCCTAAGTGCTGGTTTGACAGATGTGTGCCATGATGGCTGGCTGGCTGTATGATTGACTCTTTGTGGTGACATGTGTAAGCACGGATGTTTCTCATAAAATTGCCAAATGTGGCCAGGCCTTAGGAAATGCTGGTAGCTGGTAAAATGCACAAGGTCTGCCTGGACATGAACACGTTGCTGCAAGTACTTTAGGCCAGACCTGTTTAAAATCAACTGCATATTTTTAAAGGCGATCTTAAAGTGTTGCTTATGTTCTGCAGCTCTGACTTGGCATTTGATCTGGAAGGATATGTTTTTATTTTGATCAATGATGTCCTGACAGCAGCAAATGGTGCATATGTGAAACAGAAGTTAGATTCGAAAGTAAGTAGAACTCTGCAGCTTCTCCGTCAGATGCTCACCGACGGTGGGAACGTGTGGGATAAAGAAACATACTTCGGAGGGTTGGGGAAGGACATAGGAGCTCTCTGAAGGTAGCGTGTATATGTGTTCATGCTAATGTAATAAAGTTATGTTTGCCAGGCACTGTGGCTCAGGCCTGTAATCTCTGAGGGAGGTGGATAGCCCCATGTTCAAAGCCTGCCTAGGCTGCATAATGAGGCCAGCTACAAAGTAAAACACTAGCTTAAAAGTAAAAAAAGAAAGAAAAAAAAAAGAAAGGAAAAAAAGAAAAAAAAGGAAAAAGATTTTGAAATCTCATTAAATTAAATTGGGTTGTTGTAGTGCTGGCTTTTCTAGAAGAAAATTGTGTGTGAATATTGACTTAGAATGAGGTGGGAGAAATAAGAAATGTCCACAGAGAAAAGTGACTTCAGGTTTGTGGTTGTGTTCTAGAAGACTTGGTGAGGGACCTGAAAGAAATACAGGGAAGTTTGGGCAGTGATGAGGGAAGTGAGTGCTGGAAAAGTCTATGGAACATGGATGCCTTTGAAGGCCGGGGAGCCCTGGGCTTGCTCTCAGAGAGCACTGCATCCCTGGGTCAGGTCTCAGGTGTGGACTCAGCTTTTTGTCTCCCATTGGCCGTGCGCACACAGGGGCTTTCCACATACTGTCTGCTTGGTCCCTGTCTACTTTACACATATACACATTCAGTATTTGAGCCCTGCTTTGTTTGCTGCATTGTGAGGTTCAGTTACTGGAAGAAAACAGCTGTCTGGAGTTCAGTTTTGTCCGTCGTAGAGCTCTTAGTGAAGTGGGGGTTGTCCTTAATTTCATAATGAGCCTTGTGAGGACTCATATCGATATTCATCTCAGATGTCACCCTCATTTTTCCTGGGCAGCTGATACGTGTTTATCTCATAACTGAAGCTTATAACTGATGTGTGTTCCTGCTCATATTTTATCTTAGTAAGATGGCTTCATCCACTTGCTTCCATGTCTGTATAGTATTTCTGAAAATTACTTCCAGTACTTTCTGGAGCTCAGATGACAAGCAAAAGCAAATGTCCCACTCGATAATGGTGATCCTGGTGGATTCCTGGTTGTTCTAGTTTTGAGGTGGTTTCCCATTGGCCAGGATTTTGCCTTTCCCCCAGAAAGGAAGAGTATAGATTATGTGGCTGTCCCTGCAGGTTTCCTCAGAGCTGTTTTTTTCCTTTCCTCCACTGAAGACACTACAGATTTATGGCTAACACTTTCTATAAAATGCCTGCTTTTCTTCCTCTGCTTACCTACTTTGATATCTGTGTGGCCGTGTGATTACATTTTAGTTGGAGTTACTAGTAACAGTTTTTCATCCTTTTTAAAAAAGAGGAAGGAGAATAGCAATTTGGCCTCACCCTGATTTTACCGTTAGCTCCTTTGCTGTTTTACAAAGTAGATACTAAGGCAGGACTGCCGTGAGCCAGCGGCTTCAGCTCTCTGAAGCCATGCTGCCCAGCAGTCCTCTGTGATGATGGAAATCGTCTCTGCTCTCATTAGAGACATGACTTCTGGGAATGGGAAAAGTGACTGGTAGAAGTGAGAAACTAAATTAATGGTTTTGTGTAATAATTATAATTGAATTAGCTTCATATGGCTAATGACTACTATTTTGGACAGCACAGTCTAGAATACTTTCCAGACCATAGGAGAAAATAAAGGTTTCAGAGTATTTTTGTCTTAGAAGAGAGCTCTTCAGTTCCACACTTAGAAATGGCTTTAGATTTACGTATATTAAAACTGTAAAGCTGCTGGGTAGTGGTGGCGTGCACCTTTAATCCCAGCTCTCAGGAGGCAGAGGCAGGTGGATCTCTATGAGTTCAAGGCCCGCTTGGTCTACAAAGTGAGTTCCAGGACAGCCAGGGCTACACAGAGAAACCCGTCTTGAAAAACCAAAAACAAACAAACAAACCTCTATGGGTCTGGGGCATAGCTAAGTTGATTTCTTTGGAGATGGGTTTTTTAATTACTTAATTGATTTTGAGACATGGTCTCACTGTGCAACCCTGGTTGGTCTAGAACTTGCTATATAGTCTGGCTTTGAACTCACAGAGGTCTGTGTGTCTTGGCCTCTTGCATGCTGGAATTAAAGGTATGTGAGCGCTATCATTCCTGATGTAGCTTAGTTGATGTATTGCTTGCCTAATATGCATGAAACCCTTCATTTAATCCCTAGTACCATATGAGCCCGAGTCGCAGAACTCTAGAATTGGAGGCAAAAGGGTCAAATATTCAGCCTTGTCCTTAGCTATATAGTGAGTTTGAAGCCTGAAGTGTTTATCTAATTATTCTTTATCATTAAAAACTCATGAGTCAGATATCAGAGAAAGAACCTGAATGGTAAGAGAAGTGATGAGAAGTGACCAGTGACCTCCTCTCTCTTTCCTTCCTTCATCCAAAGGGCCAAGAATCTTTCTAAGCCCTACCCTATTACTTTCTGCGGTCTCTCTATATGTCCTCAGTCCTCCAAAACCTCTATGGCTAATTTTGGTCAGCTAATAGCTAGCTCTACCCTCTGATTCAAACTAACCTTTATTGGCAGTCTTGAGAGTGTCAGAATGCAATCAAAATACCCCACAACAGAAACCAGCCTGAGATATATGAGACTCTGTCTCAAAAAAACAAAACAAAACAAAACCTTTGGAATCTGGGTGTGTTAGCAGCATTGTAACCTGAGCACTCAGGAGGCTGAACCAAGACACTTGTGAGTTCAAGGCCAGCCTGTACTGTGTAGTGACATCTGATACACTTGCAGTGTCCTAAGGGAGCATGACATTTAAAATCATTAGAATGCGAAGGGAGCGTTGAAGAGTGTGGGCATTTGTGTTTTGTCACTTGTCAGTTACGTGGTTGGTGTGTCTGTGTGTGTGCGTCCTGCACACCCTCTGCTCCAGGCTAGTTCACGTTCTGGGTCATGGGCACCTGTTATCTAAGTTTATGTGGGTCTCACTGTTGATCTTTTCCAGGTACCACACCAGGAGGCACAGCTTTGCGGTGATCCTTACAGTTATAACTTACCCACTATTTGGTTTAACCTAGGGCCAGTGTGATCACACTGGTTTTAGTAAATCAGAATTGTAACTTCAGGCCTGCTTATAACCACGGGCCAGTCAGCTTGAGTCCTAGAACAGAAAGACCTGGGCCTGCATTTCGGACTTGAATGTGATTATTTAAATTAAGACACTTTTTAACTTTAAAAACCATCCAGCATAATATACATATGTAATTGTACTAGTAATCTATGTATATTTAAATATACTTATCTGCTAGAACCAGCTGAAATAACTGATTGTTTACTACCTAGGAGCTGGGAAAGTACGGTCTGCTCTATTACAATGCATTGTTCATGATTCTTCCCACCCTGGCCATTGCATATTTCACAGGAGATGCACAAAAGGTAGGACTTTGTAATTATGGGTTATTTATTTACTGTTTATGATCAAAAGTTAGACTTTTGGGTTGTTAGAAAGAGATGTGCTTATTAAGTGACCACAAACTGAGAATTTACTCTTTAGATCCTTAGTCTGCTGATGTCATGCTAACCTGCCTTCTTGGCATAAACATTTTAAATATTAAAATGGCTCAGAATAGGTCTCTGTGCCAGGACAGAGAAAGAAAAGTTTACATTAAAAACACTGTTGATTGATTGATTGACTTTGTACATGTATAATGTATTTTGATCATATACACCTTTCCCTTATCCTCAATTATCCCCTCCCACTCCTGCCTAACCCCTTGTTTCAAACAAGATCCCCTCCTGCTCTGTGTGTGTGTGTGTGTGTGTGTGTGTGTGTGTGTGTGTGTGTGTGTTTTCATGTTCCATTGAGAATAATTAGGTGTGCTTGCAGGAGCATGGGTTAGGGGTTATTTATTGGGTAATTACCTATGGCTACACTTCTACACTGCTGCCCTCCTTCCTGTAGCTGTTAACTGCCAGTGGGTACTCAGGAAGAGGTGAGACCTTTTAAACTCCTCCCTCATCCAAGATGGATTGTTGAAGGGCCGGTATATATGTGCAGATGTGTGTGTAGGTGACCACAGCTGCTGTGTGTTGAGCATCACAATGGCCATATGTCCAGAAGTGCTTCAGAGCACTCCTTCCTACCCTCTGGCTCTTAGATTGTATCCAGCTCTCTTTCATGTATTCCCTAAGGCTTGGACAGAGGAATTTTCACATTTTTATTAATCTGTAAAAGAGGAATGGAAGCAAACTATTCCTGAAAAATAAAAAATTCTGAAGTATTAAAGCTCTTGGAGACTCTAGAGTTCTGTTTCTTTGACAGGCGTTTTCTTTGCTTAAATCCCACCATGGCTCCCCATCACCATTAGCATTGCATGGTGCCTTGACCAGATCAATAGCAATTTATATAGTAGTCTACCAGTTTGATGCAAAAATTTGCTTAAATAAATCCAGAATAGAATAGCAAAATCAATCCTGGAGAATTTTTCTGTAGAATATGCCCATATTTATAGAACAACTGGTATTATATTGTTAGAAATCACACAGTTTTGCAGACCAAACAGAAATGCAAAATTCTGCCAATGATATCTGCCCCAAGGTTCTATCTCTTGAACCTGAACTTCAGAATAAATATGTTGGTTATGCTTTCTTAGGGCAGCAGACTATGTATCAGTGAGAATTTGAACAGAAGCTTTTGAAATTAAACTACTCATAAGTTCTTGAAGCTGAGACAGAATTTTGGCAACGTATGAAGCTTTTTGTTTTGCTCTTATTTTTTTTCAAGACTAACCTTTTTTTTTTTAAGATTTATTTATTTATTATGTATACAGTGTTCTGTCTGCATGTATGCCTGCACACCAGAAGAAGCACCAGATCTCATTATAGATGGTTGTGAGCCACCATGTGGTTGCTGGCAATTGAACTCAGGACCTCTGGAAGATCAGCCAGTGCTCTTAACCTCTGAGCCATCTTTTAAAGACTAATCTTTTAAAGAGTTATCTCAAGTCATTCTGAATATAGGAATAGATGTTTTAATGAACTATGGCCTGACTGCTAGAAGCCTAAACATGGCCTCAAAGTAGAAATTACTATTGCTTTGACTAATGATGTTAAATAATTTTTCTATGACTTTGAAGAAAATGGGATGAGAAACTAACTGAATCTTTATTGTGTACTGGTCACTTACATGAAATATAATCTAGCTTTCTTAATAGCTATAGGAAGCTTAAGTTATCCCTATTTTGTTAATGTGGGAAGAGGTTCAGGACATTAAAAAATTTGCCTAAGGTCACACTGTTGGGAGATAAGACTCCTTCTGAAGACCATGGTCTGTAGAGATCTGCTCCTTCTAGTAGACTCTGGCTGAAGCAGCTTTTACGCTTGAGATTTAGAACAAAGGTGTAATAGATAATAACCTGTCCCTCAGGACAGGACAGATGGCTCCAAGTCTCAAGGCCAAAGTGTACTTGAGACAGCTGTAAGGATTAACACGTTTGTGTACACTAAGGACTTAGCGAAGATGCAGTTTCCATCAGGTGTGTTGACAAGTATCTTGTAGCTAGTTGGAACTATTAGCCGAAGGAGGTATGTCTTCATTCCAAAATGATGACAGTTTGTATAGAAGTTATAATGTAATTTGTGCATATTTCAAAGTTCAGTAGCACTTGAATCCCAGCACTCAGGAGGCAGAGGCAGGTAAATCTCTGAGTTCGAGGCCAGCCTGGTCTATAGAGCCAGTTCCAGGGCAGCCAGGAATCCTGTCTCAAAAACAAGGGGGGAAAATAACCAGAAAGAAAGAAGCCCAAATAGATCAAAATTCAGTAGTTCACATGTAGTTTGAATGTTCCAATATGGCTAAGCATGTTTATTCATAGCGTGAAGAGTTAATTTACCACATACAATAGGACTAAATTTGTTTTCCTCTTCTCTTGTGACTTTAGTCAGGACAGTACATTTGTATTTTCTTTTTACTGTTTTATTTTTCTAATGACACTGTCAGGTACAGGTCAAGAGAATATATTTTAGAACACTGATTTTGATGAGTATCGGTTCACCTAAAGATTTTCAAATTGGGATGATACAGGTGAGTATAAAAGTGGAACTCACTGCTCTGTGGTCAGATCCCGTTGAGTTTTGCATTTCACCGCTCTGTGGTCAGATCCCGTTGAGTTTTGCATTTCACATGTTTGTTTAGTTTCTCTTTTGCTGTTAATTAATACAGCGCTTATTAAACATTTATTGGGGTACAAATAGACACTGGCCATGCTGTTTTCTGTAACACCCTCTGCTGCTTGCCCTTCTTGTTGTCAGTATTGTCATATAGGGAAGTGTTACCTGTCTCACTGTGTTGGACTTGGGTAACAAGAGAAAAGAGGATGAACCCACTGATGTTCTTCCCTTTGAGGAGCATGTAGTCTTTCTGGGGAGCAGACCCACCAACGTGAGAACTATACACCGGTGTAGGTTCTCAGGGAGAAGTGTTTGGAGGAATCTTGGGATGGAAGTAGGTCAATTGTGTCTTTTTGTTGGGGTTAAGATAGATTTTTTCCATGTATTATTAGTTTATTTCATGTAAATAAAATAAGAACATGTATGATGTAAGTAATGGTGTTGTGGTATGAATTAAATTTGAAGCTTAGGATGTGATCCTAACTTTGTGTTCTTAAATTCCCGTGTATCTTTGAGACAAGTCACTATTTCATTTTATTTCGCAGCATCTTTCCTGTGATAAGAGAGTTCTGTGTTAACGTCTCTTAAAGATGTGTAAGAAATCTAGCTTAACGTTTGCCACACAGGCAAGGTATCTGGTGTGAATCTGAGGTGGTGTAGGATCTAGTACTCAAGTGCATGCCCGTCAAAAAGTCTCATCTGTGTTCAGGTCAGGAGGAATTGGTGTGAGCTGAACAGCAGTGTTCATTATTCCGGTAAAGCTAGTTCCTAGTTCTTCGCCTTCCTCCCTCAGCAGCCACCTCCCCTTCTCAACTTCATCTGGAGGCCTGGATGGCCTAGACCTTGGTGGGAACATCAGGCTGCCCTTGAACTGAGAGCAGTTCTCTTGCCTCTACCTCCTAGTACTGGGATTGTGGTTGTATAACACCACACCTGGCTGGTTCTTGGTTTTCTTGCCCACCATATACAACAAGAAATGCTAACCTGTTTGGAGGCTTGTTTTAGAGACATGACTCAGAGCAGTGACTTAGAACAGTGATTGTTAGGTGGAGCCAAGATGACCTAAGGCATCCTTAGGACCCAAAGCATATTACAGGACATTGAATGTCACACTGTCAGTCACACTTGTCTGAAGGCTTGTTTCAAGGGGTCCATGATAAAGTCTGGGGTATGTGGCAGATTTCAGGTGTTTAGTAAGTTGGGCTTATTATCAGTTGTGTCTTTTGTGTGCGTACTTTCCGTGTGTGTGTGTGTGTGTGTGTGTGTGTGTGTGTGTGTGTGTGTGTGAATAAATGTGTATATATGTGTCTACTTTCTATAGAATTGATGCTTCATGTGTATGACACTTTATCTTTAAGGCTATTGGCAAATAAACAGTTTGAGCCTTCTGGCTGGAAGTCATACTTTACCGAGGGTATGATGCGTTGTACCTGACAAGACGCTTCATAAACAATTTTCCTTGATCCTTGTTAAATACTCTGAGGAGGGTTGTTACCCGGTTTACAGAAGTTAGGGGGATTCTCAAGGATGTACAGTGGTAGTATTTAGATTAGAACCTCTCTGATGCCTGCAGAGCCCTGGCTTACGTGCCTGGCTGCATGTGTCTCCCACAGCCATCTGCTGCACCTGCTGTATTTCTGGCTGGTTTGGGACTTCCACGTAGGACCTTCTTCCAGGACAGTGCAGGAAGCACCTCAGTACCGCTGAAAGAGTGCGACTAGAGCAGAGTCTGCACCATGTCTAGGCCCTTATTTGCTCACAGCCATAGCATTCTTGTTCTATGATGGTTAAGTGCTTATGTGCCGGTTGCTGTTGTGAAAAGAAAGACCACGTACCTGCTGAAATGGAGCGTTGATTCCAGTAGGTGAGACAGATTGTACAGGAATCATGTAGTAAGAGCTGTGAAGAGAAATCAGTCGAAGAGGGAATGATGAGAAAGTGCTATTTTGAAAAAGATAGTTGGGGAAAAAAAATCTCACCTGAGCAGACTCTGAAATAAATGGACTGAGAAATAGTTTATATGTCTCTGGAGAGTAACCTGGGCACGAGCAAAAGCAGATTCTGAGCCTTGAGGAGCTTAGCACTGTCTGAATTAGTAAAAACCAGGAAAGGTGAGGGGGGCCCTTACTGAGGTGGAGGAGGGGCCTGAAGGTTCTGTCCAGGTAGAACTCACAGTGAGCCCAGGATGGCTGCAGGAGCAGATCCAAGGCTAGAAGGTGGACGGCTGAGAAGCCAGAGACCTGGGGAAGCTCTGCTTTTCCTGAACATGGAAACTAGTGCTGAAGAGGACCCAGGTCTCTGTTCTTCAGTGCTCTTGCTCACCCCACCGTCCTCCATCCTGCTCACGTCTGACTTAGGCTTCGGTCTAGACACAGGCATTTGGAGTTTCTTCTGCAGGCAGGAAGAAGTTAAGAAGAGTTTGACTGTAATTTGAAAAATGCGGAAGACTGACAGCCTCCGGCCCCACTGTTGATCATTGCCTGCCTGTGTATAAGTCCTCTTCGTGCTCACTCTGCTTTGTCACATGTGAATGAGTCACTAGGCAGGACCCTGCTGGAGCAAAAGGGATGCTGGTCTGGACACTGGGCTCTGTTCACACAGCTGGTGTGAGCCCAGCGCCTGAGATCGTCAGCTGATAAACTGCTCTCACCACTAGACCCCAGAGCCACATAGTACAGGGATGTTCACATTTTCTCGGGCTATTTAAATAATGAAACTCTGGAAAAATAGAAACCAATAAAGTAACCAAAACCTCTTTTTTAATGCATGTGTGTAGGAACAGGGTAAGTATATTTTTTTTCTATTGTGGAACCATGCAAAAGTACTTAAAAACTATACTTTATAAAGTGGACCATAAGAAAAAGAAAGTATTCTGCGATGCATCTTAAATTTAAAAATAACTAGGGCAAGTGGGACAAACCAGATTGTTCTCATTACTCAATAATAAATACTCAATAATAAGGCCAGGAAGCAAACTGACGCAAGGTCCGATCAGGCAGGGAGACTTAATTTTTTCACTAGCAATCTAGGGAGAGGGCTCTGAAAGGTCAGTTCCCAGAGAGGCAGGAGTGGACACAGCCGGTGATGCTGTGGGCATAGAATTTAAGTAAGATTTGGAGGCTCAGACACCCTAAAGTTCTGTATAAATTACAAGACAAGATCCAACCGAAAACTCATCCCAGGGAGCACATAGTACAAGGGCTGAAAGCAGACTCCTTTGTGTGTGGCTCTGTCCCTCCCCTCCCTTCCCCTTCTCTCCCTCCCCTCCCTTCTTCTTTCTCCTTATTTGCAAAATCTTGGGATTGCTAGAAAGGAAAGGACCAATATACTTAGCACTTAGTTTTGGAAAAGATGCATCTTACAAAATACTCGGAAAAAACAAAACAACAACTAAAACCAAAACATATCGAGACTTGGTTTGCACCTGTAATCTCAGAATTTGGGAGGCTGAGGCAGGAGGATGGGCCTGAATTTGAGGCCTGCAATGTGAGACTGTCTCAAAATCAGCCAGCCAGCCAACCAACCCACCAGAACCCCCAAAGGCTAGCCATCGTGGAAGCAGGAGGATCACGAGTTCAAGACCATCCTTGGCCACATACTGAATTTGAGACTAGCCTGGACTACATGAGACCCTGTGTGTTATATAGAAATCGTCTTCCTGTTATTAAAAAAAAATGTAATAACATAGGTGAAAATAGAATGGGTATCATTTGACTAGTGATTTTCTAGAGCGTTTATGCCCTGAGCTGCCACCGCTGCCAAAAGGAGCGCAGCAGCACAAAGCCAGCATTGAAAGTGGCCAGGGTTGGGCTTGGCTTCCTGGCAGCCCTCTTGGCTGGGTATTCTCAGGTACCTGTGGAAAAACAGACCCTGCTGTGGACCTCACAAGGCCACTGCTGGAGCCCTGGCGTCTTATGGTGTCTTCATTATGTTGCCGCTTGAGTGGCCTGGCTCAGAGGAGTTCAAGGAAGAGTTGCTGCTGCCCAGGTCTAAGTAATTACTAACCATTACTTCATTACTAAGTAATGAAGCCTTTCAGGCTCCCCACTTAGCCTGTTTGAGTTACTGAGTTTCTTTAGGATCTCTTTGTGGACCACACAGGTTGATTTCTTTTTGAGACCCTGTAGTATTTCCTCCTCAGAGAGACAGATCTCTTATTTCTAGGCTTTGGTGTTCTCCTTGTAAAACAAGTGTGTTGGATCAGAAATTCTTTACATACGTAGGGATGGTTCTTTCCCAGCTTGCATATTCCTTAGCTGTTCTTGTCTTTGAGGTGGTGCCTTCTAAACTAGGAGCAGTGACTCAGTAGGTCAGGTGGGACGTGTTTTGCTACCACACTTATGTGTATAGTTATTAGAGCCCCGAGGGCAGAGAGGAAGTAGTGAACCGGTCTGGGCTTTAATTTCCCATGTAAGCCAGGAGCAGGAGCAGAGGGAGAAAGGTTGTGGCAGATGTTAGAGGGTGCTGTGGAGTAGATGGGTAGCCCGGGGCACTGCCCTTGGCCTAACGTTCCTGAGGTCAGGAGAGAACTGTGGAGATCATTTGTACTGCCATCACCCTTCTGTCTTGGCGAGGAATTCCCTGGCAGTTTACTTCTGGGTAAGGACTCGAGTTCTCTTCTCAGTAGTTTTCCAAGTGCAATGGTATCATTCTCACAGTTCTTGCTTAAACTTATAATGCTTATTTTTATGGTTTATTTATTGTGTGACAGTTTCATAATGTTTACAGTGTGTGTTGATCATTTCTATCCCCTACTCCCCCTCTCACTCTCCATGGACACTCCTTAGCACGTCCCCTTTCCACTGCCATGTCCCCCCTCTTCCCTCCTCTCTCTCTTTTAAATTCGTGCTGCCTGCCGGAATAGAGACTGCTCCTGTTGCCTTGACCTTGTGCGTGAAATAATGTTGCAGCAAGTTCATGAGTGCAGCCTTCATAGACGCTTCCCCCCTTTAAACCGGTTTAATTAACCTAAGCAACTAAAGAACAAAGATTTTCAAATATTTTTATTTAACCAGAAATCTTATTCTAACCAAGTATACGTGATTTCCAGAAGTAGCTAGTTTGTTTGCCCTTTGCCTTTTGATGAGTGTGTGATATTCCTGGTCCCTGTGTTCTGAATGGCCCGAGGTTCTGCACTGTACCACCTGCGCCTGTAGAACTAGGAACTTCCTCCAGAACAGAAGGAAACTCAAGGAAGCAGCTTGTGTCATCTGTGATCACAGCCCCCGCTAAGCAGATTGGAGACTGCAGGCCTTTGACCCAGTTCCCAGTCTGTTCTGAGCCACGCACAGCTTGACCAGGCTGGCCACCCTCTTCAGAATGCTCTTTACAGGAGTTTTCTCTAGAGGCAGAAGTTTTGTTTTGTTTAAAACACCCCGGAATCGACCAAGTCCATAGTCACTGTGCCTTCTGTCTTTCCTCTTTTAGGAATTACAAAGGTTTGCATACCAACTGACCACTGAGAGAGAACTGTGGTAGACGCACAAGAGAGTAATATCTCTGACTACATTCTGTAAATATTTCCTTCTCTCAGTAGGTCCTTCCAAAAGGCAGCTAGAGTGGACTTTTTTCTACCTCTCTAATATAGTTGAGGCCCACAGAAGTCACATGACTTTCATGGCCTCACAGAAAGATAATTGCAGAGTAAGGAATAGAGTTCCTGCTCTTTTGATGGGTGGTGGTACTGGGGATTGAACCTGTGGTCTCACAGTTGCTAGGTGTGTGCTCTGCATTGAGGTACACTCCAGCCTGAACTAGTTTTAACTTGTAAGAGTTGCCATATAGAGGTAGAAAGGAGAAAAAGGGGTATGGTGTTTTCCTGGTAGTATATGTTAATACAGTGGGGGAGAGTCACTCCAACAAGTGGTCTGAGAAATTTCACCCTAGAGGACCTCCATTTAGGTCAAGACTGTAAACAAAAAAGGAAAAGAATTTCAGAATGCGGATGGAGCAGAGTTAGTGTTTGTTCCATCCTGTCTGGAGAATATCTGTTATAGTAGTGCTTTTAGTTCTGCATGAGTGACGTTATAAAGTCGAGCAGCAGAAGTAAAAGGACAAATACTGAGTAGCAGATAGAAGAAGCAACAGAAAGCGAAACACTGAATCAGATGCTCACAGTGTCCAGCAGAAACAGTTGGCATAGCCTCATTGAGTCCCGCAGAAACTGACTCAGGAAGTTGAGGCAGGCAGCTGGAGTCCTGATTGAGCTTTTCTCCTGGGATGTGTTACTGACTAGGGTCTTGATTGGATTCATTTTCTCTGCCAGTTAAAGAATTAAAAGGCAGGAAAAACCCAAGTGCAGCAAGTAGCAGCAGCGGGAGAAGTCTCAGACTCTGCAGTCAGCATGAGTGGGTGAAGAAAGGTTTTCGTTCGGGGTGAGGAGAAACACAGCAGAGCTCACAGAGAGAAGGCCGTCTACGCAACAGAGGGAGGACTCAGGACTCGGAAATCTTTCTTGAGACTGGAGTTTTTAAGGATCTCTGAGCTATCTTTTTTCCTTAGTTTAGGGTTGGTCAGTTTGAACAAAGACAGGGTGGCTGATAGGCCCACAACTTTGGCAGAAACGTGGCCTGATCCAGACTTGAATGGTTCAGCAGTCCATCACCAGAGGGCCAGACTGGCAGGAAAAAGACCACATGGGGCTTTGTTTTATTCCGCCTGGTCAGCCATCTTGGAGAGGAAGAAGCCAGCCATCTTGGAAGTTCACCATCTTTATTACCTAGTTATAGGTCTTCATGTCAGGGACTCTTTAACAGATGAGCTTCCAATCAGAGCACTTTCTTCATGGATGAGCTTCCTATTCCCATTGCAGACATCTTGATAGCATAAACAGTAGTGACCTCTGTGGGAAATGGTTCACTAGTGTTTTTACTCTCTAGCTGTTTTGTTCTTCCCTCTCCAAGTTCAGCCTGTCTCTGGACAAGAAGCCCTAGATTCCCTGGAAGCAAACATGCTAGAGAGTGGTTCTCATCCTTCCTAATGCTGCGACCCTTTAATACAGTTCTGCATGTTGTGGTGACCCCCACCATAACATTATTGTCATTGCTACTTCAAAACTGTAATTTTGATACCGTTATGAATGGTAATGTAAATCTCTGTTTTCTGATGGTCTTAGGTGACCCCTATGGAAGGATCATTCGACCCCCAAAGGGGTCGCAGCCCACAGGTTGAGAACTGCCGTACTGGAGTCTGGACTGGGAGAGCCCCGCAGGCTTCCAGAGTCTGCAGTTAACAAGTGGACCCAGCACATGACAGTTTAGCAGTATAATGTTCATTACAGTTGTGAGTTTCTGAAGAGAACTCAGAGAGTTAAGATCTGTCAACAGCAGGCATCTGTATGATTTTGTGGCTGGTGACACTCCTCAAAGGATGTAGTTTACCAGGTTAGATAATTGTTGGTGCAAAAACAAACTCTCACCTTAAAGCGAATAAAAGGTCCTTTATTCTAGAGCCAAATATCAGTGACTGTGGCCCAGGAACACATATTTATGTTACCCCAAGTACAATGTTCCTTGTGGAAGCAGTGTTATGAAGTGTTGTGGTTTTACAGAACAAAGGAAGCCATAAATCAAGGCAAGTTTAAGATATATTGGTGGGTACATCGGGGAGGCAGTTATATTAAGATGGGGAAGCTTGTCTGTAGGCCTCACATTCTATCTGAGGATACTCTTAGCTTTTGGGTTGGTGGATGCTAGTGATCTGCTACATTAATAGATTCCAAAATGTTTTTGTTTAGTAGTCACATGATGTTAGTTCCTACACAGAGGTGGATAAGGAATGGCTGTTCAGGGACCTAAAGGTAGCCTGCGATAAGGTAGTTAGCTTCTGGACATGCAACATTCCAACCTCTCTATTTTACTGCAGTTCTAATCGGTGTATCAGTCTTTGCAGACACAGCTTTTTTTTCTGGGAATTCCCCTTGACTAAATTAAGCAGTGTTTACAAATTACGTTTTAAAATAAGTAAAAAAATTAGCTGAGTGGTGGCACATTCCCTTTATCCCAACACTTGGGAAGCAGAGAAAGACAGATCTCTGTGAGTTCAAGACTAGCCTGGTCTACATAGAGTTCCAGGCCAGCCAGAGATGCATAGTAAGACCCTGTCTGAAAAAAAAAAAGTAAAAATATATGAGCTGGCTTGCTTCTCTTAAAGAATTATCTCTTGTGAACAAAAGTATAAAGTAGTTTGGAGGGGCCTTGTTCAGGTTTGCTTGAGAGAGGCGGGCTGATATAGGCAAAGCCAATGATTACATGCATTCTGGCCCAAAGCAAGCATGATTCATTTCTTGTTTTTAAAAGCTGCATTTGAGATAAGAGGATTTTAGCATCTTAGTGGTTGTGTTGGAAGCTTTGACTCTCAAACCAGCAGGACATGCAGAGTAGACCTTAGGGCTTCTTCCCTTTCCAGTCTCTTACAGACCCTGGTTTTCTTTCTTGCTCAGTGTAGATGGGATGACTAGGCTATAGGGCAGGACACACACCTCCTTGCAGGATAATTGTGTGCTTGACATTTCTGAGTTTGGAGGCCTATGTGTGTTGTAGGGAATGGTTGGGTCATATTTATCCTGCAGCTGTGTTTTCAAGTGGCTGCTGCTTGAGTAGTTACAGCCAAAGATCTATTCCTGTGCTAAAGCCAGAATACAGCAGGCTGACTAACTTTCTCCAGAAGCAAGCCAAGTACTTGGGGAAGGGGGCAGGGATCCCATGAGAATTGTTTGTCTCCTTTTGAATATTCATTACTGGAATAAATTCTAGTGTTCCATATAAAGAGAGCCTTAAGGCTTAGAGTATACAAGTCCAGGCCTATATATTAGCTCTCTGACCTGCTGTTAGTGTTGTCTTCTGGGGATAATAAGACTATGACTCTCCATCTTACACAATTGTTGTGGGAGCCAAATAGTGTGATTTGTGCAGAAGCCCCCCCTCCGCCAGTATCAGGCAGTACTTTGACTGTTTTGGTTTACTCTCATCAATGGCAAACATGAATAAACCATCCTTAGCATAGTTTCCCGAGGTGTCACATTTAGAGTTAAAAGAAGGAACTCAGGGACATGATGCCGATTATTTTTCACTCATAGGTGACTCATAGGCTCCTGTATGTGACTTATGTATAATTAAGGATATTTACCAAGAATGTACCTAAAAATGTATAGAACTCAGTCTTGGGAAGACAAGATTTTAGAGGGGCCAGAGAGATGGCTTAGAGGGTAAAGGTACTTACCATTAAGTTCGATGACCTGAGTTCAGTCTTTGGAACCCACATAGTGGAAGTAGGGAACCAACTTTCCTAAATTTTCCTCTGACCTCCAACACATGGCATGGGCATTCTTCTCCCCCAAAATAAGTAAATGTAATTTTTGGAATTGCTGGGGAGATGGCTCAGTGGATAAGAGTTCTTGTTCTGCAAGCATGAGAACCTGAGTTTGGATCCCCACCATCCAGAATTTAAATAAATAAATAAATAAATAAAACAAAAAAAGCAGGCAAGGCTGTGAATACTATAACCCCAGCACTAGAGGGTGGAGACAGGTAAAACTCACTGGCTAGGCATCCTAGCCAGAATGGAGCTTCTATGGTTCAGTGAGAGATGCTGTTTCAAAGCAACAAGATGGAGAGTGGGGTGTAGCATCTGAGGTCTTGCCCCGGCCTCTGCATGGCCGCATGTACACATACAGGCTTGTGCAGCTATACACTCGGGTGCGTATATGTCTCTCACACACAGAGCAAAATATTTGGGCAGATGTTTCATAAAAGAAGAAATACTAATATTAAGTAAGCACATTTAAAAAATACCAACTTGTTAGTCAATAGAGAAATGCAAATTAAGATTACAAGAGACCACTTACTGCTTGTTAGATTGGCCCCGTTCTAAGTGGATCAGAATGCAGAGCAATGAGAATCCCAAACAGTGCTGGTGAGAACCTAAACTTGTATAGCTAATTTGCAAAACAATTTGGCAGTTTCTTACAAAGTAAAGATAAACTCACTAAAAGAACCATCAATTGTATGGTCCAGGTTTTATATAAGATAAATGAAAGTGTGGCCACAGATGTTGCTCAAAGGTTCATTATTACAGGTTTATTTTTAAGAATAAATTATGTAGGAGCAGTACAAATGGAAGTCCATTGAGTAGTGGTTCAGCAAACTGTGTTATATTCTCTGTTTCCACGCTGTTATTACTGATTGTACAAGTGAGTGCATGACAGTGTTCCCGGGACCTGGATGTTCTGCCAGAGTAAAGAGGAAGACTCAGGAGAGTTTGTACTATGTACTTGCTCTACCTGAAGTTATTGGACAGCAGAAAATAGCATTGGATCCCTGGGGACTGGAGTTACAGATGCTTGTGAGCTGCCTTGTGGGTGCTGGGAATCAGCCCCAGCATGAGATTCTTGGGGAAATTCCCATTTCTTTGGGACCCATTGTTTCATAGTCCTTGACAGTCAGGTTGAGAGGCACATGTGTGTCTTTAGAGTATCTTTATTTCTGCCAGGACTGTTATACTAGCAGAAGTACTTTAGAGGTCTCCAGGACTCGAATAAGGGAGATATTTGATTGTGATGAGCAGGGGACATTATTTGGGTTGACTATAATATTGCCCTTATCTTGCCTGTAATAATGATTATGTACTTTATATTTGTTGATTATTGTTTTTATTATTATTACTTCAATTGGTGTTTTTTATTTTTATATGCTATACCTCAAAAAGAAAAAATCATGAACAAGTGAATAACTGCTGTGCTAGGAGTATGATTAGGTAAAAAGTGGGTCTTCCCGTGGTAGGTCACAGTCTGTAGACATGTTGGAGAAAGACAGTTGAGAGATAAGAGCCAGAGAGGGAAGTACTGAGGCCCCACTGTAGTACTTCATCACTGGCTGCCCCATGAAGGAGCCTTGAGTTTATCTTGATGAGTGAACAGAAGTCAGTGTGGACAGGGAGGGCATTCCAAGCCCAGGCTCGCGGAGGTGAAACTTCATCTTGTGTTTTGTGAACAGGGAGAGCCTGGTATTGTGGGCTTTAGTTGGATGCAGGTTGGCACAGAGATAGAAGGTGAAATGTTCCTTACATTTGCTTATCCCTCCTCTGATGGAAGATGATCCTGCCTACCTTTTTGTGTTCTTTACGTTTTGTCTAAAAACAACAAAGCACTAAAAACAACAGAATAACAGCTTCCAAGGAGGAGAAACTAAGTTTCTCTAGAGTGGCTTCTGCTACACAGGTAACTTAAGGACACACTTGAGCTTCTGTGCACTATAGGACAATCAGGAAAGTCTTTGATTGACAGCCACCTGCAAAAATGACACACTTAGGCAGGTGTGACTTGGATCTTTAAGGAAAGATCGGTTCCTTAGTACCAAGATGGAGAAGTTCAAAGTCTCCTCTACTTTCAGTTTGGAAAGGCACAGACCTGCAGACTGGTTCAAGTGTACATATCTGCAATTCTTTTATATAATATAGCATTTTACTTAATTCTTTGAGCATTTCATATATACATATGATTTATTTGGATTATATTCACCCCATGTTTCCCCTAGTTTCTTATTTTAAATTTATTTAGTTGTATTTGTGTGTGTGTGTGTGTGTGTGTGTGTGTGTGTGTGTGTGTATGCTACATGTGTGAGATGCTCATGGTGGCGGGAAGAGAGTGTCAGGTTCCCTGGAGGAGGTTTGGGAATTGAACTCAGGTTCTCTTGAAGACTAGCAAGTGTTCTTAACCATTGAACCACCTCTCCAGTCTATAGCCCAGCTTGATATTCCTTGCCCTTTTTAAAAATAACTGACCAAGTCCAGTTTGTCTTTCCCATGTACTCATGGGTGTGGGACCATCTACCCAGTGCCACACCGTTTAAAAATAAAGGGCCTTGCCAGGCAGTGGTGGCGCACGCCTTTAATCCCAGCACTCGGGAGGCAGAGCCAGGTGGATCTCTATGAATTTGAGGCCAGCCTGGTCTACAGAGCGAGATCCAGGACAGGCACCAAAACTACACAGGGAAACCCTGTCTTGAAAAAAAAAAACCAACCAACCAACAAACAAACAGACGAATAAATAAATAAATAAATAAATAAATAAATAAATAAATAAATAAATAAATAAACGGCCTCTCTTTCCCCCAGTGTTAAAACCCCTGAGTATCACTCTTAGCCCTTGGAGTGATGTAGCAGAGAGATGACAAGTGAACAGAAGGACTCCAGTTAATGACAGAGCTGTTGGGAGGCCTGCTCTACAGCCCAATGTTTCCTTGTGTATTACAGGCTATGGAGTTTGAGGGCTGGACGGACACCCTGTTCCTTCTGCAGTTCACCCTCTCCTGTGTGATGGGGTAAGCCTTTAGACCTTCCTAGCAGATCATTTCCTAGAGAAGCAGGTTTCAGAAAGTTGTTATAGAGTTCTCCCCTGTTTCTGAGTGTCTTGTTCAGTTTCCTGAGTGTGTCACATTCTAGATCCTGGTGGCTTCATATCCCCTGGGAATATGCTGAACTGATGATCCCAAGCCACACATAGATGGATAGAGAAATGAAATGCACATTTATCCACCATCCCACTGTCTAATAACAACCATTCTATTTCCATTTGTATTGTTTCGTTTTCCTCACCATTGACATCTAACGTATGTCACTGTCCCTCACCTGTAAGAAAGAAGGCTCAGAGCTTAAGTAATTATCTAAGTTTGCATGGCTAGTGGTTGGCAGTGGTGGCATTTCAGTCTGGGGCTACTTGACTTCTGTGTAGAAGGGGAGAGGGTCTGTGCATTTCCCAGGCGTGTTTCCCTTAGCTCGTCAGTTTGGTTGTAGCTCGGGACTGGACATGCACACAGTGAGGCTGTGCTTCAGAAGCCTCAGTGATCTGGGCATTACAAATGCTGTTGGGTAGTTGTCAAGCAGACCTGCCACACCCTCTTAAATTCTCATGTGGTTTCCTTCCATTATTGAGAATCCATCTTGCCTTCATCCTGGCTCTAGGGTCACTTTATCCTAGTGGCAAGTGCCCGGATAATAGAGGCCTGTGAGCCTGAGCATCCTGTCTGAATTGTGTGAGTTAGCAGGAAGCATGTTCTCTACAGAATCCTCATCATTGTCAATGGGATGTTCATGGTTTTGGTAGCAGGAAAAAACACCTGGTCAGAAAATAGACACGTGTTTCTCTTGAGTTCAGTTTCTAAGATCTGAAGCTAGGGAGAGGCACGGAGAGCTCTCAGTTGCTCAGAACCTGCATGACTGGCACTGGTTGTTTCTCTTGGTGAAGGATTGTGGGAAAGTAAGATCTAGCCTGTAACAGACCCTTTTCTTCTCTGCCCTAGGTTTATCTTGATGTATGCTACAGTACTCTGCACTCAGTATAATTCTGCTCTTACCACAACAATAGTTGGCTGCATTAAGGTGAGATGAGATAACAATACTGTTTCTTTTTGGAATCCGCTTTATTTAAAAATGTTCCTCTAACTTAAATATCTGGGGGCCAATGAGATGGCCTAGTTGGTAAAGATGCTGATGCCAAACCTGACAACAGTTTCTAGAACCCACGTGGTGGAAGGCAAGGATTGGCCTAGCAAGTTGTCCTCTGACCTCTGTTTACATGCTGTGGGGTAAGTCCTTCCCAAAATAAATAAGCAAAAACTGTTTAAGTTTTTTTAAATTAAAATTTGGCTATGGGGCCAACAAGATGGCTCAGCAGGTAATATCACTTGCTGTTTAAGCCTGGTGACCTGAGTTTGATTCTTAGAATTCATGTCAAAGTGGAAAGAGAGAACTGACTCCACAGAACGTCGTCTAACTGCACGTGTGTCCCTCTCCTGTCATATACACAACAATAATAATCAAATAAAATTTAAGACTCTGTCAGTAACCTTAAGTCTCACAGCCTTCTTCCTGTGCGCCAGCTTACTGGCTTGGCACCCTGTGGTGGTCATTTCTAAACTGTTTTATAAGAACTTAGGAAGGGCATGGCCTCTACTTGAGTGTGGGAAAAGTCAAAGCTGTTAGTTACTGTGGAAGAAGAAAGAGAAGTAGATTGCTTCCTGACAGAGTGATAGCCCCATCCCTTCAGCCCCCAGTGAGAGTGGTTGTGCTCCAAGCGCTGCCTTTCTTTGTGAGGTGAAGCCTGCCAGAAGCTGATCAAGGGGAGTTTCCTGTCTGAACCAACCCTCACATGGCCTGACACTTCCCGTGATGTCTTTCCACCTGTTCCGTTTTACTTGAGGAAGAGTCATTTGTCTGCAGGCAGAAAAGTCAAGTGTACTTGAGCATTGAGTGAATGCTCATCAAAACCTGGGGCCTCTTTTATCAGACTTAGTGATTCTAGTTCTTCAGGTTTAGGAATGCCCCGATGCTCAGATTCCTCAGCAATCAGCAGAGTGGGTTTGCTTTCTGAAAACGGCTAGACCAAGAGAGGTGATCTGTGGCCGGGCGGTGGTGGCGCATGCCTTTAATCCCAGCACTCGGGAGGCAGAGCCAGGCAGATCTCTGTGAGTTTGGGGCCAGCCTGGGCTACCAAGTGAGCTCCAGGAACGGCGCAAAGCTACACAGAGAAACCCTGTCTCGAAAAACCAAAAAAAAAAAAAAAAAAAGAGAGGTGATCTGTGATCATTTTGGAAAAGGAAGGCAGTTGCCGTGCTTGTCAGTCAGCAGTGAGGGAAGGGAATGCAGAAGGAAAGTCTTGACTATCTTTAGAGATTTCTCTGTACCCCAGTGGAATGGGCATTGACCTTATGAGAAACTGCAGGGGTTAAAACTCCTGAACATCAGGAGCTCCCCATCATGGAGTCAGAGTTTGACATGATTAGTTCTAAATGTTTCCCAAAGGGCATTTCATTATAAAGACAATTTTCAAAATTGGTTTAATATGTTTTGTACCCGCCCCCATGCTGGGGATCAAACCCAGGGGTCTGCACATGCCAGGGAAGTGCTGTCCCACTGAGCTGCACTCCCCAATCCTTGCCTTGAACACAGCCTCAGTTTTGTCTCACAGGCTTATCTAGGAGAGTCTATATACTAAGAATGTGGCATTCCCCGCTCATGGCAGTTTACTAGCCAGGAAGGGGAGGAGCTCAGGAAACAGGGATTGACTTACTATGTGAAAGGAAGGAGAGAAACTGGGGAGGCATCAAATGGTTGGAGCTTTAGGAAGCTGTATTCTGCTTTTGTAGTGTGAGGATAATTAAGGACTCAGAATATATTTGTACTTGGGAGTCAGAGAAGGGAATTAAACAAAATTTTTTTTGCCTTTTATTTTTAATTGTTTTGAAATTAAAGTATAATTATATCATTCCCCCCTTCCTTTTCTTCTCTAGACCCCTTCCTTCCACCTTGCATCCTCTCAAACTAAAAGACTAATGGCCTTTTTTCCTTTGTTATTGTTTTACACACATATCACACACACACACACACACACACACACACACACACACGTACACTGTCTCACACATAAATAAATACATAAATTCAACTTTATCAGTCCTTCTAATGTTACTTATATGTGTAGGATCTCAGGGCTGACCACTTGATATTGGATAACAAATTGGGGGATTCATCCCTGGGGAATACTATTGCCTTTAGTTCTTCGTCTGGGGCTGGGGAATGAGATTTCCCTCCTATTGAGTGGGCCTTAAGTCCAATTAGACAGCTGTTGGTTACTGCGAAGATTTGAGTGCCACTCTTGCAACCTCTGAGATCTTGCCATGCTGGTCATTGTGGTTCATAGGTGTCACAACTGGGTAGGATTATTGTTTACTTCCCTCCTTTAAAAGCTTGCCTATCACCTGCTGGTATTGTGGGAGGACTTTGAAATTGGATCCAGCTCAGATTCTCCAAGTTCCATGTCCAAAGTGCATGGTGTCTTTATCAGTCGGTACTATCAAGTAGAATCTCTGGGGATCATTGGACAGCTTTTGGGAAGTCAGTTCTGTCCTCCTACCATTTGGGTTCTAAGGACTGGACTTAGGTCATAAGTAAGCTGCTGAGCCATTTCACTGGTCTACTAGAAGTGATTTTAAGTATAATACTCTGAAATGACTTCTTATACTTTTTGTTTTATTTTGCTTTTTGAGACAGGGTCTCTCTATGTAGTCCTGTCTCTCCTGGAGCTCCCTATGTAAACCAGGATGGCTTCAAGCTCACAGAGATCCTTCTGCCTCTGCCTCTTGAGTGCTGGGATTAAAGGTGTGTGCCACCATGCCTGGCCCTACTTCTTGTTTTTTTAATTTAAGATACCCAGGAAAAGTCCTCAAAAGACATTCTGTGTTGGCCAAGTTTCCATCTTCCCTTTCAGTTTTAAAAGAAGGAAAATGCTTGTAGTTAAGCGACCTTCTTTACTCTCCCCTCACAAGTCAACAGTTAGCCTAATGGGAAAAAAAAATCATGTTGGCCACACCAAGAGGCAGAGCAAGTTTGAGGATGTGTAGTATTCTTCATGTAGGTGAATGTTTATCTTTGGGAGATACAGACTGGGGAAAGGCTCATGTTAGAGATCCCTTATTCCTGCTCTTGATACACATGGATGGTAGGCCTGTGTTGGTACGTGTGCTTATACATTTTGTACTTGATTCACATGGACATTTCAAAACCTGTTAGACTTACGTAACAATATATCACTATTTTCTTTTTAGAATATATTAATAACTTATATTGGAATGGTCTTTGGTGGAGATTATATTTTCACATGGACAAATTTTATTGGCCTAAATATCAGGTAAGTAAAAATATTGAATTAAATATAAGTAGAGGGACAGATGGGGTTTAGATACTCAAATAGTGTCACAGCAAAATATTGAGTGGTTCATTCAATTGTAAATATGTTCATTTATGAAACAAACTTATGGAGTGCCTGCAGTGTGGTAAATATATTTTGATGTCTCTAGCTAACATTTTAAAAAAAACAGGAAATGGCTCCATATTCAATGTGTAAGATTTAGAGTTGAACTTCCTCTTCCTTACATCCAAGAACAGCAATTTGTTTATTGAACTTGATCAGGTAATGCTCTCAAGAAATTCAGGGATAAAAGCCACCAGTTCTATTACAGTTGTGAGTATCTGACCATAGGTATGCCACTACTTTTAAAAATTTATTAATTTTGTGGGGCTGGGGAGATGGCTTAGCAGGTAAGAGCACTGGCTACTCTTCTATAGGACCCAGGTTTAATTTCCAGCACCCACATGACAGCTCATACCATCTATAACTCCACTTCCTGGAGTTCTGATGTCCTCTTCTGGACTCCACAGGCACCAGAAAAGCACATGGCATATAGATACAGGCAAAACATTCACACACATAAATAACAAAGTGTTTTAAAATTGATTTTGTTATTTGGCAGTTTCAAACATGTATGTAATATATTCTGATTTCTCTGTACTCAATCCCTCTGTCACCTCCCCCTTGTCACTGCCATTCCCTTTCCCTGACTTGGTTTTTGTTTTGTAACCCATTTAATTTAACCAGTGCCATTTCTGTGACCATTGGGTTGGAGCTATCCACAGGACCTGGTGGGTTGTCAGTAGGTACGCACGTGAAGGCGGTGGTTACCCGCTCCCTGAGTCTATCAGTAGCAAATAGCTCGACAGTGAAGGCTGGGACCCCATGCACTTCATCCCTGTTTGACTGTGGATGGGCCATTCTCATCCAGAGCCAGTGCAGGCATCCATCGCTGCATGTGAGTTCATGGTTGCTGTGGCCGTGTCTTGCCCAGGAGAGATGACACTGCACAGCCTCTGTACCTTCCAGCTCTTCCCTGCTCTCCTACCTTTCTTCTGCAGTGTTCCCTGAGCCTTTGAGAGAGTAATGTAATAATAACCTTGCTAAGAGCTCAGCATCATCAGTCAGTTACTCTCATCATGAGTCTCTACCTCACTATTGTTCACTGGAAAGAGAGACTTCTCTGATTAAGGCATAATGGTTATCTATGAGTATCAACGTAAGTATTTAGAAGGCAGCTTGATGCTGTATTCATTTGTTACAGTAGTATTCAGTATCCCATCCCCCATGATTTCCCTTGCCATGAGTTTTTGACCAGGTTTACAATACAACGTGGATTTCCTCCTGTGGAGTGGGTCTCAAATCCAACCAGAGGGCAGCTAGTTACCCCGTTACAACAGTGGTGCCACTATGCACAAGTGGGCGCATCCCTCTTGGCAGGTTGGTCTAGTAGATTGTAAGAGTCATGGCTGGATAAGAAAATGGATGCCTTTTCTCCCCCAGTAGCCATGCACATAGTCCCTTCTAGGACTATGGAAGCTACCTAGGCAGAGAGGACTCTTCCAGCTCAGTTCCTGCTAGATTTGTGTGTAACTTATATCTAGGGTACCTGGTGTCTTCAGCAATAGGATCTTATTGTTCAGTTCTGGTGGGCAACTAAAAGGGATGGCAAGGGCGTCTATATTTTTTTGGGCTCTGGAGTCTCCATGTCCAACTGTTTTAAGGAGGTATCCCATACCGGGCACTAGGGTTTTTGTAATAACTCTTGGCTTCTGGGACAGCTTTTTCCAGCCATGCAGAAAATCTCCCTTTAAACTCTCTTTTAGTAAGTGCATTTTTAAATTTGTCTACAAGATAGTAAGTTTCCATATAGCTTTTTCATATACCCTTCATTTTGGTTCTTCCCACCCCCTCCCTATTTAAACTTTTCCATAACCAGTATTCTCACTCTCTGCTTTCACATTACCTGTTTTCTAAACCCCTCACTCAAGGCTCCTCCCTCCCAATGGCCCCTTTCTACAGATACTCCAAGTTGAACACAAAAAATTAGAGATTCGAAGCTAGAATCCGCATGTGAAAAAGAATATGTAGAATTTGGTTTACTGTGCCTGGTTGCATCATTTAATTTTTTTTTCATTTTCATCCATTTAACTGAACATTCATAACATTCGTCTTTACAGCCGAATAAAACTCCATTGTGTATATGTACCACATTTCCATTATTCATTCACCAGCGGCTAGGCACCTGAGCTGATTGCAGATCCTAGCCATTGTGGATAGAGCAGCAGTGAACATGGGTGAGCAAGTCTCTCTGTAGTAGAGTCCTTCCAGTATCTGCCCAGGAAAAGCTGAGTCATATGGTGGCTCTAGCTGTAGCTTTTGGAGGAACGTGCATACTGCTTTCCATAGTGGCTGCATCAGTTAGCTCCCCACCAGCATCAATGCCTTTCTTTGAACTTGGTTTGCCACCCTCAGTGAAGGGTTGGTGGACACTGTATCAAAGCTGCCTTTCAGTTCTAGGGGTTGAATTTTGTGGTCTTAAGTATTATTTATATGCCTATAAATTATCCAGCTTATTTTGGGACCAGACCTCTGTCCTGACGTTAGTCTTGTCTCCTTGTAGCCTACTTGCCACCTCTAGCTGACTTATTCCAAACCCAGCTCCTTTCATTTCCTCCTGGTCAACTCTACCCACAGTCCCGGCCTTCTTCATTTCTGGAAGCTCTTCCCTTCCAGGTGAAAAACCAGTCTCCATTGTGTGTAGGAAATATTTTAGAAGTTATTTTTATTTATATTTATGTGTATGTGTGTGCATCTGTGAGTGAGTGTGTGGATGCACATCCTCGTGCCCAGTCCTCTCTTATCCATGGGTCTGGGGCTAGTTAGCTCTTTCACTGGCTGAGCCATCTCACCAGCCCCTCATCTTTTTAATTATCAGCAAGTGATGTAAATTTCCTAACCTTGCACCTCTTCAAGTGTAAAAAAAAAACACTACATATTTGCCTTATTAATAAATAATAGGGAGATTAATAATAGTACTAGCTTAATAATCTCCTTTGACTTTCCCCTAAAGTTTATTTGCTATCTACTTGGGATGGAGTTGGCAGGGGCATTGGTGAAGGATGTGTATCTTAGTCACTGTTCTGTTGCTGTGAAGAGACACCACTTAACTGGGGCTTGTTTACAGGTTCACAGGTTTAATCCATTAATCATGCCAGGGAGCTTGCACCAGGCAGGCCTGCAGGGAGAAGTAGCTTAGAGCTTTACATTCTGATTCACAGGCAGAGAGAGAGAGGGAGGGAGGAAGAGGAGAGACAGACAGACACACTGGACCTGGCATGGGCTTTGAAACCTCAAAACCCACCCCAAGCAATATACCTCCTCCAACAAGGACATACCTACTCCAAGGAGAGCACACCTCCTAATCCTTCCCAGCAGTCCACCAGCTAGGAACCAAGCATTCAAACATCTGAACCTGGGGGGACCATTTTCTCAGACCACCACTAACTATGTGGTTTCTGGAGGTTGCCCCTTGAAGGGGTGTGGAGTTAAGAGTAGATGATGACTTTTGTTTGTCTGCTTCTGAGTTCCAGTGTTCTTATGTGTTACGGATGAAACTAACTTACTGTTGAGTTAGAAAGACAGAACCCAATAAGATTCAAATTCAGGCATCCCAGCTCCTGTTCAAATGTTACTTTCATTACAGCTTTTGGCAAGGAAAGTATAGTGTTTAGTTTTTTCACTTTTTCTTTAAAATTGAAATTGTCTTTATTATTTCTACGGCTATATTTTGGTTGCATGCAAAGACAGAAGTTGTGGATATTTGCTTTTTAATGCAAAAGCCGAACTACAGAGACTGTTGAGTACATTTCACTTGTTTAGAAATGATTTCAGTTCCTCCTTAACAGACAGCACTTTAAAGGAAACCACTAACTGAACCATATTCTTGACGAATATATAATTAAGCCTGAATAAGTCTGGCTCCCTGCCTCATTTCTTTGTTGTATCAGGAAAGGCTTGAGAGTCAGGCATGATGGCTCGCATCTGTAATCTCAGCACTGGGGGAATGGAGGCAGGAGGAACAGGAATTCATCCTCTGCTACATAGCAAGTCGTCACCAGACTTAGCCACATGAGACCCTATCGGAAATACCAACCCAAAGGAAAGGTTGAATGTCCCCCATCTGGCCTGGTTCAAGTGCAGGAGGCGTGGGGCATGATTAGTAGCCTTCCAGGTGCCACTCAGCTTTGATTCTGTGCTTCAAGGAGGTGTTCATGGTTTCATTGGAGTACAGTTGAGCCTGTCTTCATCTCCCTAATGCTTTTCTCTTGTGTCCAATTCCTCAGTGTTTAGCCAAGAACCCCCTCCCCCCACAAAAGCAATGGGGAGGGTAGGAAATAAAAAGTGAATACAGAACTTGCTCCCGTGCATCCATCAGAGTCCGGCCTCTGGCCCATGGCTCAGGCCTGAAGAATGTATCTTTCCTGAATAATGATACCATAATCTTACAGCCAGGCAGGCCAGAATTCCTCAGCTCTTTGGAATGCATCTTGTTCCGTCATTAAAAAATTAACACGTGATTAAATAACTAAATATAATGATTTATTCTTTCCAGTGTAGAGTGCTATCAGTTTCGACAAATGCATTTAATCTCTGTTACCCTTTTGTATGCAATGGCTTCTGTTCCCTCAGATCCTGACAGAGATCTGTCTATCCACAGAGCTTTCAGAATGTGACATGAATGATGTGTATGGTATTTCACTTTCAAGTCTGGCTCTTTCACATGTTTTCCAGCTGTTTTTGCATGTATCAGTACCTCATACATTTTTATTGCTGAGCACACTGTTGGATGTTGGATGGCTATATTACATCTTTCAGCATTTGAAAGCAGTTGGGCCATTTCCAATTTAAAGCTATTATGCTGTTATGCATTATCTTCCATAAATACTTGCTTAGAAGTTTGTGTATGAACTTAGGTTTTCATTGTAGTGGGATACATACTTAGAAATAGATTTCCTGGGTTGTATAGTAACACATTTAACTTAGTAAGAAATTACAGGCTAGTGTGTGACTTGGTGCTAGAGTGCATGCCTAACATATGTGAGGCCCTCGATTGGATTTCCTGGAGAGAGAAAGGGAGAGAGACAGAGAGACAGAGAGAGAGAGAGACAGAGAGAGAGAGAGACAGACAGACAGACAGAGAGAGAGAAATTACCATCCTTTTTTTCCCTCCCAACACGTCGTTGGGGCTGCTTTGCATAGCCACCAGTAATGTGTGGAGTTTTGGTGCTCCGCACCCTGGCCTTGGGAGCCCCTCTTCCAGCTCTGTCATGCAGTCTCGCTGTGACCTTGTTTCTCCCAGGGTTGAAGATGTATTGGGAAAGGCTTGAGAGTCAGGCATGATGACTTTTTTCAATGCTGCCATGCCATCAGCCTATTTTCTTTAATGAAGTGGCCGGTCAGATATTTGACCATCTGAAACACTAGGGTCATGTCTTCTCATGCTTTTAGAGTTATGAAAATATAGCAATTTGGGGCTTGTCTTTTTATTAATAGTATAGTTTTTTGAGAGGCGGGGCATGGTGAGACAGGGTTTCTCTATGTAACAGCTCTGGCTGTCCTGGAACTCACTTTGTAGACCAGTCTGGCCTGGAACTCACAGAGATCTGCCTGCCACTGCCTCCTGAGTGCTGGGATTAAAGGATGCACCACCGCCGCCCAACTGATAGTATGTTTTGAAGAAGGAATTTTTAGATTTGATTCATAACAAGTTGGCGATGTTTTCTTCTGTGTGGTACTTTCATTGCTGTGTCTGAGAAGTCTTTGCCTGACTCAAGTCCAGAAAGGTTTTCCTGTTGTGTCCCAGATGATTTTGTTTCAGGCTTCGTAATTGTTCACAAAGCCTGTTTCCAATTAATTTTCACTTATTAAAAAGTGTGGATTAAGATGCTTTTTAATGTGTTGTGTAAGCATACATATTCAATTCCTTCCATGTTTTTGATTAAAAATAAAGTCCTTTTTTTGCCTACATTCTCATAACACTATTTTCTAGGTGGTTTTCTGTTTGGTTGTTTGCTCTTTCTTCTTTATAGCAGCTCTGTAAGGGAGGCTGAGAGCTAGAGAAAGGAACCTGAATGCATTGTGAAGGTAGGTAGTGAGCCTGCTTCTCTGTGCCTGGAGTGTGCCGTCCCACAGTAGGTCCCTTATAGAAGAGGGGTCGTGCAAGTAAGTCACAGCTGGAGGACTACAGTCCAGAGGGCTAGGTCCCAGAGTCTAAGTTACACATTCAGTAGAGGAGCGAGTAAGTTCCTGTAGCCTCATGAGTCACGTGTGTATGGTAGCACTTAGATTACCAGCTTTTGAGGGCAGAAAATAGCTTATCTTAATTACATCATGTATATTGTTCCTAGCCCACAAGAGGCATCCAGCCGTAGTGATAACCACGAAACACTGCCAGTGTTTTCATGCGTATTTGTGCAGTTGTGCAAGGCCCTGTCCTTTGTATGGCTCCCGTGAATGTCCCATTTCACAGAGAGACCAAGGGGCTTGGTTGCCCCTAGTTGTCTAGCTGCCGAGTGGCTGGTTTGCAGTTCATCTTCCATGTCCCTATTCTTCACCTCAGTACTGTTTGTCTAGTAATAGTCAGTAGACAAATATATTAATTCGGATTTCCAGAGCTTTTCATAATATGTATCCTGGAACCTTTTTTGGGGGTGGGTAATAAAAGCCATTTTCCTATGGCACGTATGGCCAGACCAGAGTCTGCAGACTCTATGATGTTGTGTGGTCCAGCTGCAGAACTGCTTCCCAGGACATTGTTCCAGTAACTTTGCCCAGCACCTGAATCTGTTGTGCTCTCATGTGGATCCTTTCCTTCTTCCCTTAAAATTGTGTGTGGTGTTTTGAGTGTTTCTCCTGAGGGCTTCCCTTCTTATAGATCCTTCTGGTCCACTCTTCTGAAGTACGAGCCTGAGCTTTCCTTTATTTGGTGGCTCTCATTTGGAGAAAGAGAAGAACATATTTGTATTCCTTTAGTGGCTGCTGAGGTCACACCTGCCAGGCTGTTTATGGTTATATAATAGTTTCTCATTAGAGTAGCTTGGAGTTTTGAACAAGTTGTAGGGAAGCCAGCTAGCTCTTTGATAGTATCTTGGTGGGAAGTGAAATGTAGCAAAATCTTACGTGCTGCTGCTGCTGCTGCTGCTGCTAGCTACCTCCTGTTCCCTCTTCATGACCTTAGCTTCTCTTTTGTAAAATGTGGAGTTTCATTTCAAGTTGTCTGTCCTGCTTGCTTCTGCTCCTCGGTGGCTTGAATCAGTCTACAGTAGGTCACTTTGTAGGAAACTTGGAAATTTGAAGAAATGCCCCACAGGTTTGAAAACTCACCAAGTGTGCTCTCCTAGTTCTAGTGGGAATCTACTCATGTTTAAATTTTCTTGAAGAGAGAAAAAAGGACAGGGGAGGGGCAGATACAGGAGAGAAAGTGATGGGCGTGCTTTAGTCCTAAGCCTCAAAGATACTTAAGCAAACAACCGAACCAAACACTCTTCTTCCTTGATGCCTCAGAAACCTCTTCCTGACGATAGCCAGCAGTGGTAGGAGGAGATGCCAGAGAAGCATTCAGGCTGGCCTGCTTTTCCCTTAACTGTTCTCTTCAGAACCCATAGATGTGCATGGAACCTCAGCAGAATTCTGATGTGGAAGAGGCATTTGTCTGGCATGTTAATAAAGCACTCGATATCCTTGTCAAGGTTGTGGGTGCCACAAACATCTCAACAGGGTTTGGGAATCTTAAGTTTTTTTTTTTTCCTTCTAAATTTATTCCTGGGCAGTTTCCCAAAACTCCTCAGCAGATGGAATGGTTCATACCCTAGCCAGACTTCTGTGACTAATACACTTCTATTTTTGAAGTATGTGCAAAGACCAACACTTATTTTGGTATAGGTAGGACGTAAAAGATACCTGGGAGGCAGCAGCTAGCTTTGCGTTCTGGTCCCCTTGCTCGCCTTCTCTCTTACTACTGTTCTGTCTTTGTTCTTCGAGCTCCCTTGGCAGGTGGGGTAGAATCGGCTGTTGAATCTGTTTGATCCTCAGACTAAAGCAAGTGCCCTCAGACAAGGCCAAACCAGAGAGGAATGTCCTCTTCAGGGTGTCTCATCTAGCCAGGAAGAGTGGTTTATTTATAAACAAATGTGTGCTCAGAGCCTGGCTGACGCAGCCGAGGTGGAGCTTCTGGAATGAACCAGAAGCCGTGTCTTTCTGGAGTTGTCCTTATTGTAGACATGCTTGCTCTGCTGGCTGGAAAGAAAGTCAGAGAAAACGAGGTGGGAAAAGCCTGCTTGGAAGGGTTGTGGGCTGCATTTCCTGTTCAGACCGGGAACGGGGAGTAAGCCCCTGAGTTCAGAGAGAGGAGCAAGCCAATGGCCTTGAAGTGCAAGTGAGTCTGGATTTTCCCAGAGCAAGGAGGCCTGCATGGCAGGGATGAACAGTGAAAGGAGATGCCATTCAGCTAGTTAGAGGAGTAGATTAGGGAGGACTTTTTGGTCATTACAAAATTATTTTGGGGAGAGGGAAGGATGTTGGCGGAGTTGAGTGTAGTGACATGTGACTTAGTTTTAACGTTTGGCCAGTGTGTTGCGATTAGCCTGAAGGAAGAGAGGAAATGTGGAGTGACTGTGTTATGGCAAGCATTCTTGTAGAGATCCTTCTGCAGTTCAGGGTGTGGGTTCACTTCGATGGTACTCACTGCAGTGACCAGGCACCTTTGGACCTTCCTGGGAAGAGCTTGCAGGGCTGTTGTTAGGAAGGAACTACCCATACAGTCAGCAATTCAGGTGCTGTTCCCAGGAAGTAAACTCTGCCAGGGTTTGCATGGGAGGCTTCACGGAAGGATATTTGATAGGCCTCAATGTTCTCACTTTTACTCCTACTGGTTGGCTACTGTATGCTCTTAACCTTCTGAAATGGTTTATTATCCTATTATATAGCTTAAGTGTGTAGTTTAATATATAGTCCTAAGGAGCTAATTCATTTATATGATTCTATAACTTAATTCTTGCTTTAGTTCTGAGGGGGCATGGACCATAGTCTCTGCTGCGCACATGAGGGAACTAAAGTAACGTGCTCTATGTCACAGAGCTCAGAGCTTTGTAGTTGCCCGAGTCCACAGTGGCCCTATGGAGACAGTGGCAATCAGCTGTTTGTTTGGCCGATAAGAAGGAAGGTGGGAAGGTCCTCTGCAGTGGCTTGCTCCAGAGGAGTAGAGAGTGATCTTGCCTCTGTTGGAAGACTGCACCGGGAATCAGTTATTTGGCAGGGATTGTACTTGTTTGGAAATAGCAGAAATCAAACTCTTGATTCATAGGTTTTAAGTAGATTGGCATATTTTGCTTATGGAATGCAGAGCCATGGACCTAGACTCACACAACATGTCAGTAGTAACACATGGAGGCAGCAGAGACTGTAGAATTCTTGTTCCTTGCCATAGGGTTGCTACACTGATGGATTTTATAGACTGAGTGTCTAACTGTTGGAAGGTAGTGAACATGGCCATGACTGTGGGTCTTGGAGGTAACTTTTCTTTTTAAAAAATATGTATTTATTTTATGTGTGTGTGTGTGTCTGTGTGAGTGTATGTGTGTGCAACATGAGTGTGCAGGAGCCTGTAAAAGTCAGAAGAGGGCACTAGAACTGGAGTTATAGACAGTTATGAGCCACCATGTGGGTACTGGGAACAGAACTCAGCTCTTCAGCAAGAGGAGTCAGTGCTGTAACCACTGAGCCATCTCTCCAGCCCCTTTGGTGGTTTTGTGATAGTCTGATGTATCCCAGATGGGCCTCCAGCTGACCGAGGTGGACTTGAAGTCTGGCCGTCCAGTTTCCAGCGTTGCAGTGACTTCCCAGGACCCCAGGCCTGTGTACTTTCACCCCCCTGCTCAGACAGTATGCTCCTACCAACCCGGTTTGTACAGTGCTGGGATCAAGCCCAGGGCCTCTGCTAAGCTAGGCTGGCGGTCTCCCCACTGAGCTCCACTCCCAGCATGCTGTCAGTCTGGAAACCGTGGGCTGTGTGATCGAGGGGTCCGCCCACACGCTCTAGTGTCAGCGGATTTCCGTAGATTCCGACTTGGAAGAGGTGAGTGGTGCAGTTTCAGGCTAGACTGCGGTGATCTAACCAGACCCCTCTGTCTGTGAGAAGTATGACTGCTGCTTCTCCTGCTGCTCCTCTTCTCCTTCCTCCTCCTCCTCTTCCTCCTCCTCCTGCTGCTCCCTCACCCCCCAACTGTGTCTACCACAGCAGGTCTCTGAATTATAATGCTTGGGTCTATAAGCTTTGTGCTCAGGTTTTTAGAAAGGCTTGTATAATGATTGGCTCTTGGTTTTGATATGCATACCCATGTTGTTGATGAATATTCAGTTCTCACCAGGTGATTCATGAATTGGCATTTCTGTAAACACAGCCAGTGGAAGACCTGTAGGCTCCTTTGGACAGATTGCAGCCGTTTTCCTTCATCCCTTGCTGTGGACTGAATGTTGCCTTCCTCCAATGTTCATGTTCTAGTTCTGACTCCCGGGTTCAGTGTTTTAGGAATAAAGCTTTGGGGGGTGGGGTGGGGGATAGAGTTTGGAGATGAAGATTTCTTGAGATAGGTGTCCCTAGCAAAGGAAGGACCCCTGCTGCCTCCTTCATTCAAGGGCCCAGTGAGAAGGCTCCCTGTCACATACACATTCCACCTTCACTCTGCACTGCCCAGCTCCATACTGGGAGAAGCAGATGTTTGTTGTTTGGCATCATGAGTAGGCTAAGGTACTTAATGACTCTACCACCGTGTGCTGATGCTGCCCCTCTCCTCTGTATCAGGGTCAATAGAGAAAATAGAACAGAAGTATCTTACTTTTTTTTGTAGTGAGATCAAACACAAAGCCTTGCTTAGCCGGGCAAGCACTCTGCCACTGAGCTACAACCCCAGCCCACAATTATATTCTCAGTGCTTATAATCTCATTTAATCTTCCAGATAAGCCTAAGTGTATAGTGGCTGCCTCCTCCTTTTTTCTTTCTTTCTTTCCTTCTTTCTTTCTTTCTTTCTTTCTTTCTTTCTTTCTTTCTTTCTTTCTTTCTTTCTTTCTCTCTCTCTCTCTCTCTCTCTCTCTCTCTTTCTTTCTCTCTCTCTCTCTCTTCCTTCCTTCTTTCTTTTCTTTCTTCCTTTCTCTCTCTCTCTCTCTCTCTCTCTCTCTCTCTCTTTCTTTTGTGTGTGTGTGTGTGTAACAGCCTGGGATTAAAGGCCTGTGCCACCTGGTGCGTTGGGGTGGTGGTGAGTAGTGGTGGTGATGGTTAATCCCAGCACTGGGGAGGCAGAGACAGGCAGATCTTCGTGAGTTTGAGGCCAGCCTGGTCTACCGAGCGAGTTCAGGACAGCCAAGGCTACACAGAGAAGCCTGTCTGGAAAAACCGAACCAAAATAAAAAATAAAGAAGAGGCATGTACCACCATGCCCTGCTCACAGTGGCATCCTCACTCAGTACAGAGATGATGCTTCAGAAAGATTAGTTACTTTTCCTGGGGTCTTAGAGCTAGTAGTATACTCAGGATTTGGACCAAGACCCAACTCTGGTCCAGGATTGTTTTAGTACACCAGGGTAGAATAGGGTCTGGGGATATGCATAAGCCCTGCCATGCTCTAAGCCTGCACTCTGATGTTCCTGTCCAGGTGAAAGGGCTGAGTGACAGGAAAAGTGAGAGCATTGTTTTAGGTTGTCTGGGGGTGTGACAGCCTAGGAGAAAGTGGGATGAAAGAAGGAAGGGGCAGTCCTTCTCCATTGTTTTGGGTTAGGGTGGGTTTGGAGGAAAGGGAACTGACTGTCATGGGGAGATGTACATGTGGTCCTCAGGGAGTTTTTAGCTTTAGCTCAAAGGCTTGGTCCTAGGCAAGCTATCAGGGAACTCATCGGCCAGTGCTAACCCACTGGGAACAGACTAGTTCCAGAAGGGGCGGATCAGTTCCTACCTCAGCATGATGGAAGAGCTGCCAGGTGCAGGGAAGGGGGCAGCAGGAGCCCCTGGTGGGACTCCGGGATAAAGGGAAGGAAAACAGCAGTTTCCATCCTTACCGCAGAGTGCAAACTCACAGAATAAGACTTAAAGGGCTGGAGAGCTAGCTCAGTGGTTAAGATTACTGGCTGCTCTTCCAGAGGACCAGGGTTCAATTCCCAGCCCCCACATGGTGGTTCACAACTGTGTGTAACTCTAAACTGGGGGATCCAATATCCTCTTCTGGTCTCCTTTGGACACTAGGAATGCACATGGTGCACAGACACTCATTCAGGCAAAACTCCCCCCACAGGTAAACTTGAATGAATTAAGAATAAGGCTTGGGAAGTTCACAAGCTGATGCTGACAGTGAAGGACTGGGAGCTGTGGTGTCAGGTGCAGTGGAGATAGACTGGCCTGGCACCCTGACGCTGAGCAAGTTTCTTACAGCTTGAGGATTCCCTTTCCTCCTCTGTAAAATGGGCACCTTGCAGGGATGTAGCGACTTGGAGTGATAGCCAAGTGGCAGGAGATGCATGAGCATGCAAACACACTGCATCACGTCTGCGGGAATCGTGCTAGGAAGAAGGTTAGACTAAAGGAAGCTTTGTGTCACGTGGCTGGAGGGCTCAGAGTGGCTGGTGGTATACTAGCTCTTCCTTCCTCTTCCTTCCTCATGGGAGCCTGAGGTTGGCAGTTTTCACTCCTCTGCAGCCACCCTAGGGCTGGGACAGCAAAGCCCAGAGGAAAACTGAATGAGTTTTAAATGAGCAACATGTTGATCGGCCTTGAGGCCAGGCCGAAGGGGGGCCAGATCCAGAGCAAGAAATTTTTTTTTTTTTTTGGTTTTTTTTGAGACAGGGTTTCTCTGTGTAGCTTTGCGCCTTTCCTGGAGCTCACTTGGTAGCCCAGGCTGGCCTCGAACTCACAGAGATCCGCCTGCCTCTGCCTCCCAAGTGCTGGGATTAAAGGCGTGCGCCACCACCGCCCGGCGAGCAGGAAATTTTTACGGGGAGAGCCCAGCCCAGGCTCTCAGCTGGCTGGTGACCCAACGGAATGAGTACTGGCAGTCTCAAGTGAAGAGTCCCACAGGGGTGCTGTTTCTGTGAACTCTTCCGGCTTATAGCTTAGTTTTAGAGGCAGGAAGTTTTGAAGTCCCCTCAGACAATGAACAGGGATCATTGTCTCCGCGAATGCAGTCTGGGGTGCGGTATACAAACAGGTAAGGCATGTTAGTAACTAACTGCCATAGGCCAAGAGCTCAGGGAAATGTTCCCCACTGAGCTTGCTTCTTACTAGAGAGGAACCACCTGGCATCTTAGAGCCAGCTGCAACCACAGTGGATGGTTTTGGTGTGTCTTCCAGATCTGTCTCTCTTCTAATACAAACTGAAGCATATATTCATGTTCATGTAATTCATACAGAGGTGACCAGCATTTAATGTTTTGTGCGTTTTTTTTTCTCATTTAACATGTCGTTACCTGCTTCATTTCATAGCATTTTAATGGATGTATAGTATTCCATTGTGTGAATTTATGTAGTAATTTCCCACTGCGGGGCACTTCACTTTTACCAGACTTTTCCCCATGACAAGTGTCACGACTCACTCCTTCCCTCTTCTCCCTTCTTCATGATGGCTTTCTGTCTTGCAGTATTGCTGGAAGCCTGGTGTATTCTTACATCACTTTCACCGAAGAGCAGCTGAGCAAACAGTCAGAGGGCAATAACAAGCTGGACACTAAGGGGAAAGGAGCCGTATGACCTGATGGCCCCTGCTCGTGTACCCTGAAGACACTGAGGCGTCCTGACTCGGGACTAATATTCCTTTGCAATTGTATGGCTCTGGGACTGATTGTTGCCTTTGAAAATTTCTTGACCGTATGTTAACTATGTTTAAATTAATTTCTATCAGACTGGAAAATGTACTGGGTGGGTTTTAATTTATTTTTTGTCTCGGACAGTGAAGCATCAGTGTTTTGGAATCTTCTACCCTGTAGTTTGCTGTCCAGGTGACCCTGGCAGTATATACAATGTGTTCCAGCTAGAGCTGCCTTCCAGTGGGCTGTCTGTCTCCAGAGGCAATTTAGCTGGAAATGCAGCTGAGATCTGAACTTTCTTCTTTTTTAATTGCATTATCTCCATAGTATCATTACATTTGCCAAAGGTAACAGCTTTGGCACTAAAAACCCCACGAGGCTCTGAAGGATTTTGCTTTCCTGGATTGTGTGGGGTGAGCAGAGCGTGCCTTGGAATGTCTGATTCCTCTTTGTTCAGTAGGAGACAAGCAAGGGGTGGAGGAAGCTGACCATTCCTCAGTTCTTCACTCAACAGTCATGCAGTGAACATAGCTGTTGGGCCTTGTGCTGAGTGCAGGGATGCAGAGAGGAGTTGGTGGTGGTCAAAAAGTTCTCTCCTGCGATGGACTGAATGTAAGATGGAGAACTTGATTCTCTGTTCAGCTAGGAAACTCTAGACTGTGTGCCGGGCACTTCAGCCCTCTGGAACTGCAGGCCTGTGAGGTTAGAAGCACCTGCCATGCCTATTTTCCTGAGATCAGAGCCCACAGTGAGACACTGAAGAGCTACAGTCTGTATGCAGCAATGGCTCAGCCTCCCACTTCTCTGAGAGGGACAGATAGTCAAGGTGGCTGCCGTCTCTTCCCATGCCTTCATCATGTGGGTATAGCTGGTCCTCTTTGGATTCCTGTGTGCAAGTCCTCATCACAGGCCCAAGGCCCATGCTTCTGAACTGACTGGTCTGAGGGAAGAGCTAGCCAGACATCTTTGTATTGTTGGGACTTGATCTCTTTTTGGCCAAGTCTCTCCCTCCTTAAATGGCAAGAGGCCAGCTCTCCCCTGCAGGAACACCCACCTGTACCCTCAGCCCTGGGATGCACTGGATGAGCATCTCGGTGGATTCCTCATTCTGAGAGAGCAGCTGTGAGTAGACATTGCCTGCACTGCCCCAGGGAGGGATGTCTGCCAGAGCTGGGTGGCATGGCTCTGAGACCGCCCCTGCTGTGGAGGAGGCTGTGTTTGCTTGGGTCAGCAGAGTAAATTGCCTCTGCTTCCTTCATGGGCAGCTGACTGGATGCCGCAGGCTTAAACAGCTTGGATTTTTGTGTCTCATTGGGGGAATATGAGAGTTTTGATTTTTTCCCCCTCTATTTGAAAATTTCATCTATAGGCTCCACCTTGAATATAAATTTTATAAGAAAGCACATTTGAAATTTTTCTGCAATATTGTATCAGGAATCTGTGGAAGGTTTTGGTCAGTAAAGCTGAGGCAGGGTCTCCACAGAGAGTTAGTGTTTCTCTCTATTGGTCAGTTCACAGGCACACTGAGGGCTTTAGGCTTGGGCCCCTTTGCTTTCCTTATTGGGGGCTCTTTTAGTGAGAGAAGACTTCATGGCCAGCAAATGGACAAATAAATAGGACACAGTCTGGCACTCTCCAGTGTCTAGTTGTTCAGCCAGGGGTCTGCCCTTAGTTGAAAGGACACAAATGAAAGAACTCAGTGATTTGTAAATAAGGCCTGCCTGCACAGTTTTGGGTGACACTGATTTTAGGCCCACCCCAAAAGAACAGTGTTTCTATTTCAGAGGACTTGGTCCTCAGATCATCATGTAGCTCAGATGAGCCACGCAGCTCTTAGAACTGCCTACCCTGAGCTCTCCCATGACCTTGATGCTCTTTCTTCCCACATCTGTGCAGTGCTGGTTTCTCCCATGAACAGGCTGTAATGGAGTTTTTTCTTCCCTGGGGAGACACACTGAGAGTGAGTGCTATTCCCATTACATACGGCACACAGCAGACGTAGGGCCGGCATCCTCTCATGGAGGACTGTGTTCATTCAGTGCCAGTGACTTAGGATAACATGTTTCCCGAGAAGCACAAGCCTGTGCCTCCTTGCCTCCAGATGCTTAGGCGACGGTCTTTGTCCACTATCTTTTTGAAAACACAAAACAAAATGTTCTCTCATAGCCACTGTGATTCTGCTTTTTAAAAAGAAAAATATTTTCATATTATGATGGCAAATTTGAAAAAGTGAAAACTTTTCTCTCTCGGTGGGAGACAGTTGCATTTCAGAGTGGTGGTTCAGTGAAGACTCGGCTGTCACCCTAAGGTAGCTTCCGGCCTTCCTCCCTCACCTCAGCACTAGCCGCGCTTGGACCGGCTTCCTCAGCCACTGGGCAGCTCTCAGTACTCTGCCATGCCGTCGTCACCTTTCTGAGCCTGCCGTCTACTCCTGCTGTTCACATTTCACCTTGTGGAGTGAGGAGAGACGCTAGTGGTTTGTTTTTTAAACTTTATTTTGAAAATATTTTTTAAAAAGAAATCTACTGGTTAGATTTTATTGTCACAGAAATGTTTTTAGAGATTATTTTGTTCACAGATGTCCCCTTCTCGGGCTGATGACTGACTTGCCCACATGTGTCCATCTCTGACAATGTTTCTTCCACATAGATTTTATTTACCAATTTACTTAGTGTTTTTAAGAGGTACTGAGCATCGAGGTATGCCAATCAGGTGACATAAACATGACAAATCATGTGCCTGAATATTTTTTTAATGATGTCAAATAAATACTTTTTCTGGAAAATGTGTATTAGGATTCCTTCCTGCGTCGAGAGCAGTTGAGAGCTGGGGGTCTGCTGACACTGAGGAAGGTGACATGACACTCTTCAGTATTAATGCTTTGCGAAAACAGTGCCCGTGGCCACATCGTCACTGTCTCTGACGTGCCTATGATGAACTGGAAGGAGAGAAATGCTAACCTGTTTACAAGATGCTTGCCCTGCTTGATGAGTGTTTTTAGTGTTGAGTACCTCTACTGGGTAGTAGTCCATGAGTAAAATGCGCTCAGCAGCACAGCCACTTTGCCACAGTGGACTCAACAGAGATAGAAGTACATTAAAGTATGGAGAGGGAGGAGCACATGAAGGTATGTTTTAAGAAGTTACCATCATGACTTACTGCAGGTGTGCAGGCCACAGAACATGTCGATCTTGCTGTGCAGTTGTCCCCAGGTCCCTTCACTAAACTAAAGCTATGGGCATTGGACAGACACCTCCATTTCCCCTTCTTCCAGGCCCCGATGGCCCCAGTTCTTTCTGTTTCTCCAAGTTTGACTGGGCACGACAAGTGGGATTGTGCAGTATTTGTCTTTTAGGGACTAGTACATGTCACATAGTATGTCCTCTAGGTCTCTCTCTGCACTTTATACATCAGGCTCTCCTTGGAGGCTGGTGCTGCTCTGGGGTGTACACAAGCATAGCTCATTGATCGTCATGTGGGTAGGACTTCGGTCGGCCATGCTGCTGTGAGTGTGGTTCTGCATGCGTCTTGTCAAGAGTCTGCTGTCAGTCCTTGTGAATATTGCCCTAGTCAGCTTGCTACAGCCGAGAGTCACCTGAGAGGAAAGCCTTGATTGAGGGATTATCAGCACTTTTCAGGGGTTCCCATAGGTGGAACTCCATCCATCCATCTATCCGTCGTCCATCCATGAAGCCGTATCATCTTTTATAAAGTGTAGAAAGCTCCATTTGCCTAGTGTGGGACACATTCAAACTCTGGCACGTCTGAGTCAAAGCACCTAAGATCAGCACGAATCATGCTGGGTGCTGCCTGACCTAGAACTCCTTAGGTGACCTGGGTGGTTCTGAGTGCCAGTGCTTACTTGATGAACCACACTCTGCTGATAGGGTTGGTGGGAATTAAAACCAGACCCAGTTGGATGGGTCTCAGCAAGACTGAGGCTGAGACAAGTTTATTGCCATCCATCAGACCTTTTATACCCTTACCAGAAACAGAATACAACGGCAATCGCCAGAATCAATACAGTGGTAGTTGCTAGGATACAGTGACAGCTGCAAGCGGTACAGGGTTCACAATGTCTGAGACCAGTTTTCCCGTCAAACTCCTGTGTGCTTGGCTGACTTCTAGGAAACACAGAGATACACAGGCAGCCTGAATGCTCTACTGCCTGAGGGAGGGCCTCAGTTTCCCAGGAACTGAACGGCATACTGTGCCCAGGAACCATGAACTCTCACCTGAAACACCTATGCTGCATGCCTCTGAAGGCAACTAGACCAGGCTAATGATTCCCGGTAGGTGGTGTCGTGTTCGTCACCGCTGTGTCTTGTCAAATGCTCTTTTTTTTTTTTTTTATTCAGTGTTCATTCTCCATGGATTTAAAGCTGGAGAATAAGCTAGTGGTGGTTAGAATCAGAGGTGGCCAGCAGCCCTAGCTTCTGGCCGTTTGGCCCCTGGTGGCAGTTAGGATGACAGTTTGCTAAGATGAAGAAGCAGTGTGGGCCGAGGGCTGACTGTGTTCTTCTGCTGACTAAGCGCTAAAATATGCCTTTGGGTTGGTATTTAGTCATTACTTATTTTCCTGATGGACAAATGATTTAAGCAAGGCTAAGGGACTTGTCCTGCTTCCGTCGGCAGGGATGTTTAAATCAGGACTCTGATTCCAGCGAAAACCCTTGTCTTTCCAGGCAGTGCATTCCAGGTAACACCGGACGTTAGGAGGATGGGACACGAAGGTAGAGTTGCCTCGTGTCTGCTTCTCCTCAGGTGTGTTTCAGTGGTGAGTACTGAGGACAGTGTTGACAAATGGTCCCACACAATCGTGAAAGTGTGTTGGAAAATTCTAAACATATTTGGGTAAAGGGATTTCTCCTGGAGAAGGGCTCCCACCCTAGCCTGCTTTCCATTGCTGTGCTAATAACAGCACAACCAAAATCAGCTTGGGGAGAAAGTGTTTATTTCATCTTACTGCTTATAATCTACCATGGAGGGAAGTCAGTCCTGGAGGCAAGACTGAAGCAGAGGCTATGGAGGAACTGGCTTGTTCCCCATGGCTTGCTAAGCCTGACTTCTTACAGGACCCAGAATCATCTGCCAAAAGGTGGCGCCACCCACTGTGGGCTGGGCCCTCCCATGTCAATCATTAATCAAGAAAAAGTTCCACAGATGACCGCCCAACAGGCCAATGTGTTAGAGGTATTTTATCACTTGAGGTTCCTCTTTCCAGAAGCCTTTAGCTTATCTCAAGTCGGAAACAAACAAAAAACAAAAATACACAGCACAGTATCTTTAGAGAAATGGTATTTGAAACTAATTCTTAAAGTTGCATTTGTTTATTTGTGTGTTTGTGTATGCATATGTGTGCATGCATGCCCATGTGCATGTGTGCCATGGCGTATGTGTGGAGGTGAGAGGACAGCTTGCAGCAGCTGGTTCTTTCCCTCTGCCACCTGGTGATTGCATTCAAGTTGTCAGGGTTGAGTGTAAATGCTTTTACACACTCAGCCATCTCTCCAGCTTTGAGCTGATTATTTACAACTAGGATTTGGGGAGACACCATAGGAAATAGCTCTCTAGAATTCCAGGGTCCCTGTGGTGGTTTGAAAGAAAATGGCCCCCAGAGGGAGTGGCATTATTGGGGGGGAGTGGTCTTGTTGGAGGAAGTGTGTCACTTTGGAGGCAGGCTTTGAGGTCTCACACATGTTCAAGATACTTCCCAGAGTCTCAGACAACTTCCTGTTGCCTGCAGGATGTAGGACTCTCAGCTACTTCTCCAGCACCATGTCTGCCTGTAAGCTGCCATGTCCCACCATGATGATAATGTCCTGGACCTCTGAACTGTAAGTGAGCCACCTTATTTAAATGTTTTCCTTTATAAGAGTTGCTGTGGTCATGGTGTCTCCTCATAGTAGAAAGCCTAACTAAGCCTCTGTCCTTAACTTCTTGTCTGGAAAATGTCCACCCCTTGATAGTATAGCACATGACTTCATCGCTGTTTCCCTTACCAGCTTGTCTGTGTGCGTGTGTGTGTGTGTGTGTGACTCTGTGTGTGTGTGTGTGTGTGTGTGTGACTCTGTGTGTGTGGGGGGATGTGGTTCAGATGAAAAGAGAGTAATGAGGAGGTGTGAGGCTCTTGATGCTTGGTTTCATATCACACACAAAGGCCATATTGCTGTCTTCAATCATATTTAAGTTTTATGAAGGCAGAGATTTTGGTCTATTTAGTTCCCAATCCATGCTGGGCACACTATAAGGTACACAATAAATATTTGTTGAATGAAGATAATTCTTGATAGTGATCGCTTTCAATTTTAATTTTTAGTTTTAAAAAACTTTTAATGTTTAGTGTGTGCTTTGGAAAGGCAACATCAGCTGTAGTATTTGCATCAGCTACAGGACTCAGGTGACATATTCCAGAGTCTGTGAGAGGTGATGGTGGATGTGAAGGGGCCACAATGTGACTTCACCTTAGACAAAGAGCAACTCTATTGAAGAAAATGACCTAAGCCTGAGTGCAGGAAGTCCCTTAGCCAGGTTTCGCCAATCAGCCAAACAGTTTCAAACCTGTCCTTATAAGGCTGGTGGACCCAAGTTACAAGATATGACTGTTACTGACCATATATGACGAAAACGTCAGCAATGGGGGAATTGTTACTAGCCCCATCCAATCAACATGTGCCCCATATAACTGCTCTTTGACTGCCCAATTAGAACAGAGATTAGCTCACCATACTTAGAATTCTCCAAGTTCACTTAAAAGGGGTCTGCATGCCTTTGTCCCCGGTTGTCATCCCCATTTTGTGTGGATGATTGACCCCTGCATGCTGGCTATTTCTGCAGAATAAACACTCTTTGTGTTTGCATATTATTTGAGTCTGGGGTTTTTCTTCAGCGATTCTCGGGCCCCAGCAGATGCAGTCAATACAATTGAAACCTGGTGGCGGGACTGTGCTTGCCTGCTAAAAGGCATAAAAAAATGGAAAAGCCATCTGCCAGTCAGACATGGCCCAATGGCTACCAGTGTGACTAAGCTGGCCAAGCTACCCGAGGGGAGCTAGCACTGCAGATTACTAGGAGGGTAGAGCTGTGGAGGGCCAGACGGACTAAAGAGGACAAAATGAGAAAGCCAGTGGGAAGGCACCCAAGGGAGAAAAGGTGGATTTTGGTGATTTTTACAACGTAGAATTAAGAGGTGATGACCAAGTCTGCTTTAAGAAACTGTGAAGCTATGGTAAAGTGGCCTGGAACAAGTTATAACGTGACATTTAAATAGGTAAATAAGATCCAGGGAATTTCCCTGTAGGAAATCACATCCTCTTTCTACTGTTCAGCTCTTTGACTAACTCTAGAGTGTCCTGGAAGACACAGCATCCGATTCCAAATTCTGCCTGGCTAATAGTTTTACTCCTGACGTCCAGTCACTGCATGCTGTCCAGTCTTCTTTCACCCCACGTAGCCTTCCCTGTTTTACTACATCAAGGTTCACATTCCTGCCACATTCAGAACCCACTGGCTCATTCTGGTTTTCCATTTTGAAGGAATTTCCCTTTTCCAAAACTCACACTTAGAGATAGATGGAAGGTAGATAAGTCTGTAGACATCTATCCTATGATGTGTATCTTCCTTGAACACAAAGATGCACTTTAGGAAACAAGTGACCAGAAAGAGATCTAACTTCTCAAGGTGTCCGTTTCTCCATTGGAAACTGGAGGGAGATGTGAAACCTGGTTACAGTGTGTACAGCACAATGCCCCTGGAAGCCATAGCTCAGAGTGGTCAGGGTTATCTGCAGTAGTCTTGTCTATTGGCGATCCTTGCCACGATCAGCACTGTTTCTTTGGGGAAATGGCTCTTCTTAATCTTGTAAGCCAAAGGACTCAGAAGGAAGTCACCACCCTATGAAGTTTAACCTGCATACCCAGAACTGCAACTGGCCAAAGGATAACTAACAGAAACCCGAGACTCTGGCCTTGGAGGTTGACCAGTCCTGTCATGAACCCATATAAACTATTAAGTGTTGTGAAGGAAAAGGACAGAGGGGTCCAGCCCTAAGCTGCATAGTGTAAGGCTGCAGAGCCCTAGACAAGGTCCTATTTTTTACATGGTGGACCTTAGGTTTTCCTTTCTATAAAAGGACAGGGCTGCATATAAGGCTGTAGGATAATGGTTCTCAATGTATGGGTTGTGACTCCTTTGGAGTAGTATATCAGATATCCTGCATATCAGATATTGACATTACTATTCATAACAATAGCAAAATTAGTTAGGAAGGAGCAACAAAATAATTTTATGGTTGGGGATCACCACATGAAAACTTTACTCAAGGATCACAGCATTATGAAGGTTGAGAACCACAGATCTAGGGGGTCCCCTCTGGACCATGGCAGGCTCTCCTTGCCCAGTGCTTACATTTTGGCTTTCTGCGAAGTATAGAAGGGCCAGAGAGTGCATGTCAAAGCCATCAGCTAGATGTTTTCATTTGCCTTTCTTACTTAGAAAATAAGAACCATTAGGACCAGTTGCCAGGTGAAAGCTAGCAAAAATTTGGAGTTAACTACAAATCCCTAATTCTGAAATCCACAGGGCTCTGAATCTAGCCCGAAATTTATTAACTATGGTGCAATTTAATGTGGACCTACGTGTTTTGACTGTAGGTTCTATTTTTACAAATGTGCTCCCAATACTTTGAAAAACACCTTCTTCCTCTCTGGAATGCTGGCTGGAGGATTTTAGGTAAGATTGGTCTGTATCCAGTTGTGGGATGACTCATCCCTAACAGGCTTGAGGGCCAGCTAGCCCAAACCAGTAAAAAAGATATTTTCTGAGAGCCAACTGGGTCTGCCTAAGGGCCTTAGCAACAGCAGCTGAGACATGATCTGGAGATGACCTGGACCAATGAGAGGCAGCCATGTCACACCAGCAGATGCATATATATCAGACTTTCCCCCAGGGTGGGGTGGAGGGTATATAAGGCTTGCCTCTTCCTGAATAAACTGAGCTTGTTATTTCAACATTCTCCCAGAGTCTGTGTGGTTGACTCTGCGCCTACTTGGTCCCCTTCCCCAAAGGGAACAACAGCACAGGACCCTGCTCCATCCAGTGAGCTTGCAGCCCTGTGACACCAGTCCCATACAAACCATCCTTATTTTACCTGGAGCCAGCTTAGGGCCCTCCTTATCACAAGATTACCAGTGTCCAGATCAAGAGATACCTTGAAACATGGCTGAATTTGGCTGAAAAAAAGAATAGTGTTATAAAAACAGCTGTCTTTGGGCTAGGATTCTAAATGAAATGTGACTATTCCCTCGTATGAACAGAAATAAAGTAGGAAATATCGTTGAAGATAAGGGAATGCAAGGCCAAGCTTGGAGTGGTTTTTCTCTGAGGACTATTTGAAATAACGTTCATTTTGCTTTCTGTCCGCTCCATGGATACCAGCTGACACTGGGGGCTCAGAAGCACTGCTCCAGGTTCTAGCTACAGGTGAGTCACTTCTCAACAAAAAACTGTATCTCAGAAAGAAAAGGACATTGTCACTGGAATACTATTTCTCTGTGTTGAAGCCACAAATGGATTCAGACCCTCTGTGGAGCCTATGACTGGGGCTATGGTGACATTCACTTTATCTCCTGTTAAATGTTTCTCTTCACCACACCTCCCTGCAGGCCTATACAGAATATTTAGTCATGGGAGCACAGAAATACCAGGGTGCCATGATCCTAACTGGGAGCCATTTGAGGAAAGGTTTTCAAAACATTTCTGTGAAACCCGGCTCTTTTCACTCACAGGCAGTTCCGACAGAATTGAGCTGTTACACTGTGCTCAGCATTTGCGCACCCGTTAGAAACTTTGCAGACATAGCCCACGCACATTTACACTCTGTTTTCCGAACCGCTCGCAGCCATCTTTTAACACCGGAAGTCAATGTAGGCAATGGAACGGATACCACACCGCAAACATCAAACTCCCAGTTCAAGAGGTTGGAAATCAGGGAGCATTAGCCACCCCAGTAAATCCCCACTACCTACAATGTATGTGTTCAGAGGGGATTAGTGAGCTATTAAAACAAATTTAAAAAGGCACACTTGGAATGACTGACGCTCATGTTTATCTTCCCCTTTAACCCAAGGGGAAGACAAAGATACTGTCAAGTTTCTGGAATAAGTCCAGTCCTTGTTTCTTAGAATCTGAAGCCGTTCAAGTCAGGGCCCAGAATCCCCTCCTTTCAAAGCTAACCATACAGTCCTCGAGGTACTTCAAAGTCCATCTTCTTTCAAAAAGAGGCACAAAATCCCTTCTCTTGGAATTACCCAAACTCTGCTGCTAACTACCTTTCAGTGTCCAGAACATATTGAGTCAATTTAGCCAACCAATGTAAGCAAGGATGAGAGAAAGGTTATGTTTAACCACCAGACCAAACCTCCATTAGGCCACACTGCACTACCAGACAGCACTGAACTATACACAACTGTTTAACACAACCTGCTCTGTAGTAGGTATTAAAAGTAAATGGTTCTGGGTGGTAATGGCCCACACCTGTAATCTCAGCACTTGGGAGGCAGAGGCAGGTGGATCTCTTTAAGTTCCAGGCCAGCCTAGTCTACAGAACAAGGTCTAGGACAGCTGGGCTCACAGAGAAACTGTCTCAAAACCCAAAACAAACAAAAGGAGTAGAGCAACCAAACATTTATTTCGCATTGGTCAGTTTCTAACACATTTTAAATGGAAGAAAATACATTTTAGCTGGAGTGCTGTAGGAGAATCTTTTTGTACACTGAAGACGTGTCTCTGCTAAGGCACTTTCTGATTGGTTTAATAAAGAGCTGAATGGTCAATAGCTATGCAGGAGAGGATGGGTGGGACTTCCAGGCAGATAGGAATTCTGGGAAGGAATAAGAGAGGCGGGATTTCACAGCAAGAACTAGAGGAAGTCAGATGTACAGTATGTGGCAGAATGTAGACTAATACAAATGGGTTAAGTTTTAAAGAGCTAGTTGGGAACAAGACTAAGCTAATGCCAACCTTCCATAATTAATAAAAAAATCTGTGTCATTATTCAGAACGTGGTGGTTCAAATAAAGTCCAATTACATTAGAGTTCTATGGCAAAGTCGTGGGTAAACTCAATTTCTCAATTTCACCCCTGCTGTTCCTGGAGTGCTTATTTTGACCCTATCACTTGTCTATAAGACATGCTGAGTTTCTGAAGCCAGAAGCTTAGTGCCTGGCAGCAGACCCAAACATTTGCTGGATTAGAGGATATATGGGAATATAACAAAAATTAGCCAGTTCTTAAAATTTTATGTATGGGTGTTTCGCCTGCATGCATATCTATGTACTGTGGTGGTATTGTGTTCCCCAAAATATTGTGTATGCTAATAAACTTATCTGGGGTCAGAGAACAGGACAGCCACAATATTAAACATAGAGGTTAGGCAGTGGTAGCATACGCCTTTAATCCTAGCATTCCAGAGGCAGAAATTCATGTGTTCAAGGATACACCCAAGCATGGTGACCCACGCCTTTAATCCCAGAAAGTCAGCCTTTAATCCCAGGGAGTGGTGGTAGAAAGCAGAAAGATATATAAGGCGTGAGGACCAGAAACTAGAGGCATTTGGCCTGAGCAGGCCTTTGGCCTGGAGAAGCCTTTGGCCTGGAGAAACATGTGGCTGGTTAAGCTTTCAGGCTTTGAGCAGCAGTTCAGCTGAGACCCATTCTGGATGAGGGCTCGGGGCATCCAGTCTGAGGAAACAAGACCAGCTGAGGATCCAGTGAGGTGAGATAGCTGTGGCTTATTCTGTCTCTCTGACCTTCCAGTGTTCACCCCAATAACTGGCCTCAGGTTTGATTTTATTAATAAGAACTTTTTAAGAGTCATGCTACAATGTACCATTTACCTACAGTACCCAAAGAAGCGAGAAGAGACTGCCAGATCCCTTGGTCCTAGAGTTACAGATATTTTGAGTCACCACATGGGTGTTGAGAACCAAACCTAGGGTCCTCTGGAAAAACAGCCTCATCAGTTTAGATGGAGGAAAATTGGAATATGGTTCGAGTTTATACAGCTCCAGTGTTCTGCACCAGATAGTGTGTACATACATATGTATATATAGAGAATTTAACAGTGTCTCATTTAGCCCAAGTTGGCCTCATAATTGCTGTGTAGGCAGGCAAAGACCTTGAACTTTGATTCAATCCCTTGGCTTCTACCTCCCAGGAGCTAGAACTAACAGTTCTAACAGGTAGGCTTTGAATCTGTTCAAATTATTTATTTAAAAAAAATACATCCTATTATACATCCTACACTGGGGGTGAGGTAGGAAGAAGTCAATTCAGATAATAAAATACATGCAATCAGGTTAACTTGGATAGACCATCCTGTATAAGATTTTGAAGAACCCTGGATTTTTATGGTAGCTTTTTCCAAAGCAACCAGAATTATGAGACATAAAGAGAAAAAAAATCAGTTAAAAATAAAAATTAAGATTAAAATCTGAAGTCACTCTTCCCATGTGCTGTAGATTTTGACAATGCCATTTCAATGACTGTAAATGACATTGGGAAAGCATATCTGGCTGATACTGATGACTGTCAGTTACACACATGCTAGCCAGTACACTTAGACTGTTGGCTATGAAAGTGAACCAACACTCAGGTATTCCAAGTGCCACCCTGGATTACTTACCCATAGAAAAGTATTGTGACAAAACAAATTTTGCAAAAAATGTGATATGAACTTCACTGAAAAAGAGAGGAACTAAGTATTTTTAATTATATAGTTCAGAGAAAAAAAGAGGGTAATGGAGGTCTTCGGAGTAAAGCCTCTCTGGGGAGAATAAAAGACAAAAATATACCCCCTTTCCAGGTAGAGTGGTACTCATTTTAAATTCCATCACTTCAGACAGAAGACCAAAGCCAGTTTGGGCTACATGTCTAAGTAGGCTGGGCGCATAGCCTTGATCCCAGTGCTTGGGAGGCAGAGGCAGAGGCAGAGGCAGAGGCAGGGAGATCCCCAAGTTTGAGGCCAGGCTTATCTACATAGATTTTTCCAGGACAACCAGGATAATAGATAATACATAACAGATAGACCCTGTCCCAAAAAAAACAAACCAGACACTATCTATTAAAAAAAAAAAAAAAAAAAAGCTTAAAGAAGAGGCAGAAAATAATCACCCAATGTCAGGTACCTAAAACCAGGAGCCACTAAAAACTGTTCAGTGCACTGTGCTGGGCGTGGAGGCGTGGAGGCAACAGGGATGGTACACACCTGCACTGTGTGTACACCTGCACCACAGAGATTAATAACTGAAATAAAAACAGAGTGAAACTGAACAAGAAATCTATAGCACATCACACAAGTATGTTTACAAAAATATTTTAATGAGCATATCAGAATGGCAGAAGGAAATGGGAGAAGGGACATATTTTACAGTGCAAAATTATTATGCAGAAATTTAAAAACATCTAATTCATAATTTTGAATGCCTATTTAAATATTACTTCAAATACATTTTAAAACTCAACAGATTTTGTTGAACTGAGTTACAGATTCTGAACCTTATTGAGAATACATCATAAAACATTATATATTCCAAATGAAAATGACAGTGCTTTGCTAGGACCTACATAACTACCAACAGAAACTTCTCTTTTTGAGACAGCGTCTCAGGTATCCCAGGCTGACCTCAAACTCACTGTGTACTTGAGGATGGCCTTGAACTTCTGATTCTCCTGCCTCCACCTCCCAAGTGCTGAGATTACTGGTGTGCACCACCACACCTAGTTTATGTGGTGCTGGGGATGGATGGAACCCAGGGCTTCACGCATGCTGGTGCAAGCATTCAACCAACTGAGCTACATCCCCTGCCCATAATGAAAGGCTTCTTTTCTCATCTCAACTATTAAGAGCTCAAGAGTTATGAAAAGTACTAAATCTTAAGCAAATTAGATTCATGATATTGTCAAGATGTTTAAATAGTGCAATGACTTCTCAAGTTACAGTGGTTGCATTGAAGAACCAAGGGTAAAATCCCTGTAGAAACACAGAACACAATAAAGTATTTGGGAAAAGCTGAGCATCATGTATTAGTGGAATGTCTTTCATTATGCATACTTGAAAAAGAAAAGTAAGGTTTATTAACATTTATACATCTGGCACACTTGCCATCATGCCTGAGAATTTCCTTAAAAATGTTCCTGTAACAAGTTTCAAAAACTACACAAACTTGCACACCAGATGGATCTTTAAAAAGGTGGACATGACACCTCCAATATTGCAATGATTGAGAAGCACAACATCACTGTTCTTTTAAAACATTTTTATAGATCATCTGTGACAAAGAGCTAGAATGGCCTGGACTCATTTAATAAAATATGCTTTAGAAAATAAGACTATAGCTGGGTGTGGTGGAAAATACCTCCAACCTCAGTATCAGGGGGCTGAGATAGAAGGATTCTAAGTTCCAGGCCAGCCTGGGCTACACAGTGAGAATCTGTCTTAAAAAAAAGAAGAAAGGAAAAGAAAGAGGGGAGGGGGAAGGAGGGGGGGGACAGGGAAAGAGATATGGGTAGGGGTGGGTAGGGAGACAGGGGCCATGGCTATTTGCTAAAGCTACTTGACCTACTGCCATTCTGGATAAATTAATTTTTTCTCAGTAAAACAAACAAACAAACAAACAAAAACCCCTCATGCTTCTCAGTACTTCCATCTGAAACTGATTTACTGGGTATTTATGCAAAACAGTCTATGTATATTATCTGATGTGTTGTCAAAAACAGTCTATGTATATTATCTGATGTGTTGTCAAAGTGGCTTCCAATACTGACTGGGGAAAAGAAAAAGTTATTTCCATTGGTTAAGGGAAGCAGTCTGGACAAACATAAGAACACTCTGAGGGATGAGGCTTGGACGGTCATTCTCAGTGCAAACCTTTACCCAAGCTGCACCACACAACTGACCCAGTAAAGGGACCACATATCTGTCTTTCAAGCATTGGCTCTTGAACTGAGGGCTGGGAACAAACTGAAAGCAGCATTTGGGGATGTGTCTATGTGAGAAAAAGATAGCTAATAATAATTTAATAAAAAAGTTTGGAGATAGATTGGTCTATCAGCTGTATAAAACTACATTTTATAAGAAGAATTTTAGACTGAAAATAAAATGGCACCCATCCTTACAAGGCTAGTGCACACAGATAATCCTTTAAAAACCACACAGAACAAGGATGATTTTGTATCTGCTTCATTTTGGAAAAACAGTATCAAATCTGACAAACTGGATTGTAACTGGAAAGGTCTGAAAATTCTTAAAACCATTATTTTCTCATAAAAATCAATATTGCTACCTGTCAATAGTTATTATAGATGTGACAATATCTCAAAATCACCTGGCCTTTCCTTTCTGTTGACTTAATGAAAACAATGGGAAATCTTATAGTGTACGAGAGTAACAGAACAGGATTCTATTCAGCACAATACATTTACGCATTTAAGCTGACAGTAAGTCTTTGTTTTGCTTCAAAAATAATTTTGAAAAGTATAGCAAATGCAAACAAGCTTGCAGTCTGAGTATCATGCTGAACTCCAGAGGCCCCAAATTATTTGTCCGTAAGTAGAAGTTTGAAAAAAAATATGTTTATAATTCTTTATGAATGCTTTTAACACCTGGATAAGAAACATGACTTGGTTAACTACACACACTTAAAAATTCATTAGAAAAATCTTAGCAAAATAAAATGAAAGCTGACAGACTCAGAATATCAGTTCCTCTCATAAAAGTTTACCAACTGTACAAGTTAAGAAAATTATACAAGCTTTTTGTATTAAGAAAAGACAGCTCAGTCAAGACATATGTACTGTAAAAATCTTTCAAAGGCTACAAAGAATCTGGAAAAATACAGAATGTATTTCTTAAGCCCAGATAAGAATATGGAAAGACATCATTGATGTCAACAATTTTACAAATACAAACCTGACTTGGTTTATTTTTAAACTTCTACATATAAAAATCATGCTAGCATAACCTTCAGGATTCATGAGGGTTTCCTTAGTTCAATTTGTAAGGAGAGAAAAATGTCTGTTGTAAAGACATTTCTAGATAACCAAAAAATTGGTATTGAGCAGAAACCCAAACTTGTTTCCCCCTCCCCGACTATTCTTCCTCTTAAAAATAAGGAAAAATTACCTTTTAGTCAAATTTATGATTAGTATCTCAAATAAGAAGGTACAGGTAAGTCTTTGGGTCATTCAAATTTACCAGTGTTTTCATATCCTTAAAGAGTCTTCGACAATTTGAAGTAAAAGAACTTGCAAAGGTGGAACTATGAATCCCATTTCTTAACGTGAGGACTCAATTCAAACGTCAAGACTGAACCAACTACTTCAAGGAATCAGCTTTCTAAAGGTCACCCACCAACCCTGAAAATTGTAGTCACACCAGAATTTACTGCAAAGAAAGTGACCCAGGCCTAGGACTTAGTCGTTTGTGTTTCATGTTCTTCACACTTTGCATGCGAGACCGCCTCCTGGAGGAGTTCAGACGAGCCCGGGCTCTCCTTGCCATTGCTGCTTACCCGCCGCCTTTTGGCAGGCCTCTCATGTTTTTCTTCGCGATCGTTTTCATTTCTTGCAGTCATACGGGCGAGTTTTGGGTCGGTGGTCAGGTCGTCCGCTTCATAGCCATTAGTGTCCACATCGGTATGGAGTGGTTTCCTATTTCCACCTGTTGGTCCATTAACATGTAAGCCTTCAACTTTTACTTCTTCTTTGTTTACTATTTCACCTGGTCCATCAGATGACACACCTACATTTGGAGAAAGAAAAAAGCTAAATTCATCAACTATTCTAAAATAGCTGCTACAACAGGAGTTCTCACTGAGGAACAAGGAAAGCACCAAATCTGAACATACTCATGGTGTGAAGTGTGGCTCTATTGCTTACCAGGTGACACTAACCAAGTCTTCGCAGGCTACCCATCAGTTTCCTTACACACCAGGAGACCCAAAGCAAGTGCATGTTACACAGTCATTGTGAAGATAAACTAAAGCAATGGATTTTAAGGCAAAGAACAGAATCAGACATATAGTAACAGCATCCTAGGGGGCTGGAGAGATGCTCAGTGGTTGAGAATGCTTGAGGAGCCGGGTTTAGGTCCCAGTATCCACATGGAGGCTCACAACCTATAACTCTACTTTCCGGGATCTAACAAACTCCCCCAGTTTCCTCAGTCCTCACCACATGGTACACAGACATATATGCATACAAAGCACACATACTCACACACATGGTACACAGACATATATGCACACAAAGCACACATACTCACACACATGGTACACAGACATATATGCATACAAAGCACACATATACAATAAATGAAAAAAATATTCAAAGAAGAATCCCAAGTATTACTATGTAGGAACATACTGACTGACATTGTTCCCACAGGAGATAGGATCTGAAACACGGAGAGTCTGAGATCTTTCTGGATTGCATGCAGCAAGACTCGATTCTTCCACAACAGGCAGGAAAAGTAAAATTATTCTAATTAAAGCAAGTAGCAGAAAGATCAAGAGCTGACTACAAAATGGAACACAAATTTTAGTAATACAAAGCCCACTCAGCACACATCACTGGAGATAATGAAATCTTAATTATGTGAAAAATATTCAACATAAAGGATGGGTCTCAAAGATTATATTTTGGTCAAAGAAAATAATTTTTCTCAGTTCAATATGTATCCAAATCTTGAACGCATACAAGAACTATGTATCATATAACATTAAAGAATTCTGTACTAGCTAGTCCAAAAAGCTAAGTTAAACTGATCAAGTAAAAAATAACTAACATTAAAATGTGCATTAGTTAAAGTCCTTTATATAAAAGACATTGTAGAGACCCAGAGAGGTTTCCCAGTGAGAATGTACTCAGGGTCAGAGAATCTGAGCTTGCTTTACCCAGCAGGGCTGCATAAGGGGATGATTTGACCACGGTGTGGTTACTAGGTGTTTGGAAGGGTCTACACTTGGCTGTGCTGTGTGCTTTGAGCTAGCAAGGGGGAGGTCTTTTGCCCTGCCCCTTGGCATTGTTTTAAAAAGCCCTTTTAAAGAGGCGGAAGTGTGTCGGGTATTGACCCAGGTCCTCCTGAAGCTGTTCTGTGTTTGTCTTTCTCCTTTTCGCTATCTTTCTATCTAATATTTCTTATCCCTCTCTCCTCCTCATAGGAACCCCTTTAAAAGGTGGGAGCTGGCTTCCCACAAGAAATAAAGATAAAAAATTAAAAAAAAATATATATATATAAATTAAGATTAAAAAGTTCTAGCCTTTCTTTGGAAAACCTGAAACTCTCTATTGTACTGACGTGATATCTTCTGAGCTAAACAGCACTTTCCAGGTCATTTGTGAAAATCATCTTCCCTAACAGTGCTCTCTCGGCACAGAAGAAAGGGTCGCCTTTGTGGGATGATAAAGACAGACAAAAGGACGGACATTCCATCCCCTGAGCACCTCCCTCAGGTCCATGTCCCAGTCAAACTGCACCTCAAAGCTCTATAGAGGAAGGGGCAGCTGACGGCAGAACAGCGGTTTAACAAGCAGTCTCAGATCCATGCATGGCTGCTGAGACCCACCCTGTCTGGCCAGCATATTCTTCAAGGGAGAAGTATAGAAAAGGACCATGAAAGGAACTAAGCAATAAGTATGCAACTGAGTTTGAGGTCAAAGCTTTGGCATTTTCTCTAGTACGTTCTCCATGGCTCTCCCCAGTTTGAAAGTTTTTAACTCCAGTTTCTTCCCCATAAGGATGCTGTAGAATCATGCTTGCTATTTTCTGCTAAATAATTAGGGACAATTAAAGTAGAAATCAAAATAATTCTTGGAACAGCTCTTACAGATGATCCTTCACATACTCTTAATGAAGAATGCTTTCGTGTGTGTGTGTGTGTGTGTGTGTGTGTGTGTGTGTGTGTGTGTGTGTGTAAATGGTTCTGCAGAACACCCATGCCCAGGCTGAGAACTGCTTTACATGTGCTCACTTTTCAAGGGTATTATGCAAAGTCAAATATTCAAAATTCATTTATTAATCTACTTTTTGTCTTTATGATTATAGTTCATGTTACAAGTTCTCAAACTATTTGAAAAATAAATGTGTTTCTGATGCCTGGATTTGTCTAAAAGTTAAAGCAGTACTCACATCTAGGCATTATCCCACTCAGGTAAGGAGACGCTACCAAACACAAATTTACTGAAAGCAACGATCCCTGTGTAGCTTGCTTCATGGATTTCAGTTTATAATGTTACTAAGAACTCTGTCCAATTACTCTATGGAGTGTGTTTGGATGTATGTGTGCTGATCTTTCATGTTTATATTTTCAGACTCGAGAGTTTAAAGTAAATTCCCTTGAGCCATTCTTTGTGTCAGTCAATATGAAGAACTAGGTGTATTTCCTGGTTGCTTACCATTTTGATTACTGTTGCTGACAGTGCCATCTTCTTTCTCCGACTGGCTGTTACTACTATTTGATGCAGTTGGGGGAGGGGATGGTGCTCGGCTTGAAGCAGCACTTTCACTCTCATCCAAAAGACGATCCATGTAATCCCTTAAGATTAAGTTAAATAATACAATTATTTCCTTAAATAAAATGGCGAAGATTAAAATTAGTTGAGTTAAATATATATTCCACTGTCAACACATAACGTCCTGATTGTACCAGGATCTAAACACCGACTTCGAAAGCTTCTTTTGGCTATGTATTTGAAGGGAGATGTATGAAGGTGCTACACTAAGGAAAATGTAAAGTCCACGGCAAGCTTAAAGACTTTAAACTGTGCACAGAAAGGCTCAAAAGTGCTCAACTGAAGCTGGAGTGTGTGTGTATGTAAAGAGGTGAGGATGATGTCATTGGGGGTACAGGGTGAATTCTGTACAGATGCAGACTAGTTTTCAGTTTCCTAAAGGCAACACCTGAAGGTGCAACTGAGACCTAACACAAAAGATGATCCCTGACAGCCACCATACAGATCAATTTTCTGTCAGATCTGTACCATAATGGGTTAAGTCCTGGGCATATTTGCTGGTCACCTATCAGTATCTTGTTGCAGACAGGCTTATTTATAACTTCATTACTACTTCCTGAACTACAGTTGAGGTTCACTGACACTGGGCTGAGGTTAGAAGAAATGGGCTAAATATTTGTCTGAGGGTTGTTATTTTACAATGAAATGCAGATAAATCCCACGTGTCCTATCTACACACATAGTTATTGTATTACACGTGAAAGTGGCAGACTGTGGCCTGTGGGTTGGCTGCTGTTTTTGTAAAGTCCAACTGCAACATGGTCATACACCTGTAACTCCAGGACTGGACAGCAGAGATGTTGGATATCTGCAGCTCACTAGCCAAGCCAGACAGTCATGGCAAGCCTTGGGTTCCAAGGAAAGACTCTGTCTAAAAAAACTCGATGGGTACTTCCTGAAAAACAACACCCAAGGTTGTTGTTTGGTGCACACACAAAACAAATATGTATCACAGAAACATATTGTAAGCAGAAAGTGATCAATGTAACATTCTTGGCATTATAAATGTAATGGCTTTTTACAATGTTCCAGCTCTATGCTCTACACTGTCATTAAAAAAACAACCAAAGAACCAATCTGAAACACACATTAATAGGAACAGGTAAGATGACTATCAACCCTTTGAGAAGCTAAGGCAAAAAGAATAGGCACTAACTACATGAGAAGGAATTACTAGAAATAAACAAAGCTTAGTGGGAATGAATATTGGAGGATGTTAAAAAGCCATTCAAAAGAAAGCTAGATGAAAAGACATCAAAATTATGTACAATTTTTGAACATGGCAACGATACTGTAAAAAACAATAACCATCATCTTTATATAATCCTAAATGGTTAGAAAGGAAGTCAGGTAGAACAAGTCAGAAAGTTAAGAGTGCTCAAGTTCAGGTAACCGGACTTTTAAGAATGATTCGGAACAACAATAGCTCCAGTTTGAATGCGGCTCTCAATTCCTCCAAGTGGTAACTAGGGGTCAACTGTAGTGGAGCTCTCAGAGGCTGTGGCAGGAAGGGCAAATGCACTTCAATCTGGTAGTAAGGGAAGTAACAGAACAGAAAAACTTAACAAGGACTCTTAAGATAAGGCACTTAGTCTACCGTGAACCTAAAAACAAGGGAAAAGACATTCACAAGTGTTTCTTTAAGGCAGTGGTTCTCAACCTGTAGGTTGTGACCCCTGGGGGGGAGGGTGTTAAAAAATCCTTTCACAAGGGTTGTCTAAGACCATTAAAAAAGACAGATATTTACATTACGATTCCTAACAGTACCAAAATGACAGTTATGAAGTAGCAATGAAAATAGTTTTATGGTTGCAGTCACTACAACATGAGGAACTGTATTAAAAGGTGGAAGCACTAGGAAGGCTGGGAACCACTGCTCTAAGGCATTACATATGTCTTATACAACCACTTTAAGATAGAACCGTTAGCAGAAAATGCAAGCAGGTCAGACATAGTTCTTACAGAAAATCACAATTTCTCACCACGTGAGTAATAAAGTACAGTCTGGTCATTAACTTCTTTTCAATTTTTACTATTTATTTTGTAAGATAGTGTCTTGCTATGTAGCCTCACCTGACCTGATACTGTACAGCCCAGACTAGATTCAAACTCATGGAAATCCTCCCATCTCAGCTTTCTGAATGCTGAGATTACAGGTGTGAGATACCACACCTAGCTGGTCACTGCTTTTTATAGAAAGTAAGTATAACACACCTGTAAAGAAAATGCTGTAGTTTTTAGGAAAAAAAAAAAAAGGAAGACAAGGTAGACAGGCAGACAGACAAAGTTCAGAGAAGCACAAAGGAGTAAAAGTAAATTCCACAAAAGCACGGTGATTGTGCCCCGGGGAAAACCACACACATTTGTGACTTCATTCCATTCTGACACGAGACCTTAGAAAAAACAAAGTGTGGGTTACTTTAACTGTGGTTTGTCCACCTACAGAAAACTTAACCTTAGGAGAAATTAAGATGTTAAATACCTTCAAAAAGTCTTCAGAAACTGTAAGAGACTATCAGAGAACCTAAAATGATTGGTGGTCCACCCTTGTCTACTCTACTGCACTGGACATCACAGAGTCAACTAAGCCAAGCCGTTAGCACATTCCTCTGCTAAGGCATTCTGAAAAAGAAATGGATGAGCCAGGAGTCTGACCTAGCACAGCAAATGGTATGTGTGTTTATGCTGATGATCACATCTTCATCACATCTAAACGTTGTTTCTGAAATAGGGAAAGGAGGGAGGGATACATCTAGTCCTACATCTTAGAGCTTGAATCCAGAAAAAATAAATTTAGTAAGTAGTTAAAGTTATGAATTAAGCTATCAAATTAAATTCATTAAATTATTTTTAACTGCTTATCAAGCAGTGATAAAGTTTGTAATGGTCCTTTATATGAAATTCTATTCTAATGATGACCAATTCTGAGTAAGTGGAGAGAGAACAGGAGAGGTAAGGAGTTCACTGTCTTTTGACAAAGGTGGATCACACTCATTTATTCCCTTGCTTGGGAGTGGTGTTGGAGATGAACCCAGGGCCTTCAAAAGACTAGGTAAGCACTCTAACCCCAGACCTCATTTATACTTTTTTAGTTTATTTTGCTTTGGGCTCTAGAATGCCTGGTCTGAGGAAGTACTCAGTACAGACATCTAGGGATAAATGAACTTAACAAAGAAACACTATGGCCTAGGAGTTTGGAAAAATATAATTCAACATAGTAACAAGCACATCTTTGTAAAGTAGCTTGAGGACATCTGTATTAGTGCACACTGACCTCAACTACGCACAGCTTGAATGAAGCTACAAGAATTTCCTATGTCAGGATTGTACTTAGGCAGGTAAGACACATGCATAGTGTGATTATAGCTACCATCACTGTCAATCAGAATGTTAGCGGTGCATTACTATGCATTACTTCTGGAATATGTCCTGTAAGATTCGGGACAGCTAGGAAAAGGTATGTCTAACAAACAAGGATATAATTTAACCTGACAATTATCGACATTCAAACCTTGTTTTAGTTCCAAAGATCAAAACAGATTGCACAGGAAAAATTTAATTCCCTACCTTTTTTATGGCCCTCTACAGATTATATAGCCCTATAGTTTTTAGAAGTTTGTCTTGGTCCTATTTTACTATTTTTGAAGGTTAAAACTAAAGCCAGATGTGGTGGTGGTGGTGCACATATACAATCCTGGCACTTGGAAGGTTGACAAAATTGGTAAGAATGAGGCCAGCAAGATTTTGCCTCAAAAATAAATTAAATTAAATTAAATTAAATTAAATATTAACACTGTCCTTTTCAATTTTAAGGTATCTAATGAAAATCTGCACTCTAAATCTTGGTTTAATGCTTGTTGTCTTAACATGTATAATGGCTTACAATTTTTTTAAGACAATAAAGTCTGTATGCCTTACATGTCAAGAGACGGTAAATTTTGAAAGTAACAGAAACTGTATTTTGAAGGATTACAAAATTCAAAATTCTTTAAAGAAAAACCCAAGAAAGCTTAGAAAACAACTCACGTTACACCAGGATGAAGATTATATTTCTTTTTTCCAAATCTTGTTTGCTGAGCAAAGAAATCATAACGTTCAGACTTTTTCCACATGTAATAGAATGCTACACATTCACCAACTGATCTTGTTCGGACCTGTAAGAAACAAAGGCTTGTTTTTAAGAATAGTCTCCTAACAGTGCCACTTCAAGAAAAACCGCTCAAGTCTGTGTTGGATAGTTTTATGTCAACTTGAAACAAATTACAGTCATTGGGAAGAGGGACTCAACTAAGAAAATGCCTCCATAAGACTGGCCTACCGGCAAGTCTGTGGACCATTTTCTTGATTGAGATGGGTGGTGCCAACCTTGGGCAGGTGGTTCCGAGTTGTATAAGAAAGCAAACTGGGCAAGCCCTGAGGAACAATACAGTAAGCAGTGTTCCTTTATGGTTTCTGCTGCAGTTCCTGCCTCTAATTCCTACCTCAACTTCCTTCAATGACAACAAGGTACTGTAATGTGAAAGTTTAAGCCAAATAAACCACAGTGTTTTACCACAGCAATAGAAACACTAAGACAGACTGGAAAAAAAAGCTACTCTTTAGTTAATATACATGACAAGCAAACATGGTATATTACGTATGAAATACAAACTACAGCAACTGTGCTGAAAACTATTCTTTCTAAATCCACTGAGAAAAATAATACATCAGTAACTATAAGATAGTTAGCATTCTGTTTTTTAATTCGAAGACAGCCCCACTCCAATATTTTACAATAAAACAAGTATTCCTCTAATGCAAATAAGAGTGACAATTAGGTTAAAATGAATTCAAAGAACAAATGCCTTTTACTCACAGATTATCAAGGGAATCTACATTTAAATTCTCTCTCTCTCTCTTTTTTTTTTTTTGGTTTTTTGAGACAGGATTTCTCTGTGTAGCTTTGGAGCCTTTCCTCGAACTCACTCTGTAGACCAGGTTGGCCTCGAACTCACAGGGATTAAAGTCGTGCGTAACCACTGCCCGGCCTTAAATTCTCTTATAAATGATTTCCCACAATAAAGCATGAAATCAGATCTGAACCTCAAACCTTGTAGAAAAATCAATTCAAAATTAATCAAAGACCTTAATATAAAATCTGAACCTCTGAAATGCCAGAGGTAAAAACCACAGGTAACTTTTGACAGTAGAGGTGCAGGTGAAGCCCTTCTAAAAAGGACTCTACCAACACAAGAAACAAGCCAAAGAATTGACAAATAGGATTGCTTGGAAATTAAAAGCTTCTACGCTCAAATGAAACTATCAGCAGAGTAAAGAAACCACATACAAAATGGAGAAAACTTTTGCCATCTATTTATCTGAGGTGGATTAATTATTTAGAATATATAATGAACTCTAAAATGGCCAATAAATACCAAGTATTCAGGATCCTTAGCTTTCAAGGAAATACACACTAAAACTGCTTTTAATCTCTATCTTACTCAAGTCAGAATGGCTTTTCACAAACAATAAGCAACAAGAACAAGTGACAACAAATGCTGGCTGGATATAGGGAAACAAATGCCCCAGGATGTAGAAAAAGAGGACACTTACACACTGCTTGATGGGGATGTGAACTGATAAAACTAGTATGGAAATCAGTATGGAGACTCCAGATAAAACCAAAAACTGAGCTATAATAGGACCCACCTGTCATCCTGAGGTATATACCCAAGGATTCTACGTCAGCACATCACAGAGATAACTTGCTTACCCATGTTTATTGCTATAGTACTCACAACAGCCAATTAACGAAACCAGTCTAGATGCCCACCAACATATGAATGGATATAAAAATATGCAGATACACAATACAATTCTATTTAGCTGTAGAAAATAAATGAAATTATGACATTGTAAACAAAAATAGATGGACTGAGATCTTACATTAAACAAAATAAGCCAGACTAAGAAGGGGAAATGCAATTTCTCTTATATAAAAATCTAGACGTAAATTTTTACGCGATATACACATGTATAGGATACAAAAGCAAAGGAGACAGAGGTTAAGGGACCAAGAAGGTAATAGCATATACATGCCATGATCAACAAAAAATGCTGGCAATCTCCTTCATTGCTACTGCCTTGGAGAGCTGGAGAAGTTGATGGGTAAGAATAAAACACTGCACGCTTCAAAGAGAAAAAGGCACATGGAGTAGTGCTCTGGAAGGAAACAAAATGTTAAAAAAAAATTTCGGCATTGATTTCATCTACTATTGAGGACACCCTTAACTTACCTAACATAGATTTTTTTTTCCCCTTTCTTCCCCTCTGCTTAAACTTGATTAAAGTTGTAAAGCAATAAGGGCTTTTAAAAAGTCCTTTCAAGAAACTAGAGAAATGGCATTTAGTGGTTTAGAGTATCCCAAGGTCCCAGGTTCCATTTCCAGCATCCACATACATAGTGGCTCTCAATCATTCAGTTTCAGGGAACCTGATGCCCTCTTCTGGCCTCCGGAGGCAGCAGGCACACATGTGGCACACACAAGCAGGTAAAATGCCAATCAATATACATTAAAAAAAAAAAAAAAAAACTTTCTTTCAAGCTCTTTTTTGTTTTGCTTCCTAAAGAATGATTTCAAGTCAGCTGTAATTTACTGATGCAAAACCCAAGACATCTTGGGGCATGCTATTACCACAATACAAAATCTTCATGAAATAAGCCTATAACAGAACTTCAATATTTTCACATTCAACCCTCAAAGAATCACTGTCCTCCCTTTGTTCACTAGAGCAACTAAGTAGAGCATAGGCCAGATGACTCTTAACAGCATTAAGAGACTCCACTCAACATTTATAAAGAAATCAGTTAGATGATGATGATGATGTTTTTGAGACAGGGTTTCTCTGTGTAATAGTTCTGGCTGTCCTGGAACTCGCTTTCTAGACCAAGCTGGCCTAGAACTCAGAGAGATCTGCCTGCATCTGCCTCCCAAGTGCTAGAAATTAAAGGCGTGCCCCACCACCGCCCAGCCAGTTATATTCTTAATAAGGCACATGCTGAAACTTTGGCTCATGGTTTCAAGTCAGCTAATGAGTTTTTCAAAGATTTTTGAAGTCACACTACACTGGTGGGGCTCTGCTTCTGCCCTTTCAGTTACACTCCAGAGATGCCCCTGAGAGGTAACCCAACAGTTTGGTTATCAGTATACAAGGAATACCAGAAAAAATAAAATATACTTTTCAACCTGCAAAATGGATTTTAAAACAAATTCAGGAACATGCAGTCAGTCACCAGTTAACACAACCTTCCCCCAGAGTGCTGACTGTATCAAATTTGGACATATTGGGCTCCCCACTTTGGACACCAATTGCATTGTCTAAGTTACTCTAAACACTCAAACTCCAAGTTTCTCTTTGACTATCAATGTTTTTCTTTTGTAAAAGATGTAATTATTTTTAACTATGTGGTGTGTGTGTGTGTGTGTGTGTGTGTGTGTGTGTGTGTGTGTTCGCGAGTGAATGAGAGTGCAGGTGCCTATAGAGGCCAGAGGTGTAAGTTCCTATGGACCTAAAGTTACAGGTGGTTTTGAGCCACCTACCCAACATTGGCGCTGGGTACCAAATCTGGGTCCTTGGCAAATGCAGCATTCCTTTTTAACTGGTGGGCAATTCATAAGTAATGCTTGATGTGAATTATAAAAATGCAACTATATTAAGAAGAAAGTAGTAAATGCAAAGTAAAATTAGCAGTGAATTCACAGGATCTGTAACTCTCATTTAATAGTGAGTGTGTCAAAACAAAGCAACTATATTCCAGCAATAGCTAGAAAAAAACAAAACAAATAAAAAACACTGAATTGGAGCTGCAAACATATGCCCAATACTTAAACATAGTCCTGTACAAGGTATCAGATTAAAAAAAAGTTATCTTCAAGGAAATATAAGGCCTAACTCAACACATTCATGAAAAGTAATGTTCATGAGTTTCTATATTTGTGCTGAAACTTTACCATAATCTCCCCACAAAACCACCTAATTTTCTTTCTGTTATATAAAATGGTGGAGTTACTATTAAAAATCCTTTGAGAATTCTGTTGTTAAAAAAAAAAAAAAAAAAAAAAAACCCCACCGGGTATGGTGGCACACACTTTAATTCTAGCACTTGGGAAGCAGAAGCAGGCAGATCTGGGAGTTCCAAGTCAGCCTGGTCTACATAGTAAGTTCCAAGACAGTCTTGGACTAAGTCTGTTCCAAGACAGAGTTAGATAATGAGACTCTATGTCCAAACAAACAAAACAAAAGCCCAAAGGTTGGCAAGATGTCTCTGCAGGTAAAGGTGCGTGCTATTGACATTACCTACTACACAAAACTGTCTTCTGACTACAACATGTGCACTGTGACACTCATATGCCCCTCCCACACTCAATAAATAATAAAAATTCCTTGGAAAGAATTAAATGTTCAAACCTGCAAGTTATTATTTAGTTCTTTAGAATATATACTGTATGACTGATATTTATGGGATATCAAACCATGTTTTAAGTCTATGGTGATAGATACCTCTGGAAAATATCATCTTAAGAATATAATTTAAGATCAGTTAGGACTTAGGTAACCATAAAAAATATTTTAATCATGGGCAATAAGACGGTTCAGCAGGTTAAGGTGCTTGCCACCAAGTCTGACAATCTGAGTTCAATCCCAAAGTCCCACGGGGGAGTGGTGGGGTAGACCGACTTCAGAAGGGGAAGGAGAGACTGACTCCAGAGTTGTCCTGTGACACACACTACAGCACACACACACATCACACAAATAATTATTTTCACTGTAAATCTGATGTTAAGAATATTTTAAAATTTCAAAATTACTTTAAAGAGGTATTTGCAATTGACAGCTACTGGAAGAGAAAAATTTGTTTTCTTCAATGGAGTGACCAATTCTATTAACCAAACTCAGAGGCAGGCCCCATAATAAGGAGCTGTCAGTTAAGACAAACTGAGACTCCATGGGTGTTCTGTTTGTGTGTATGTAGATGTGTCTGTGCACGCAGGAAAGAACATGAAATTGCTTGGGTAGGATCTGGAAAAAGTTAGCGGACAGGAAAGAACATGATAAAAACATATTGAACGAAATTCTTAAAGAATGAGTAAAAACACATTATTTTAAAAATGTATAAACCTCTTGTCACAGAAAACAGCCTTCAGTAATTGCATTTATGCATACACAATCAGAGAAGTTGACTAACAGACTTATAAATGAGTTCAATTCTTAAATACTTACAGTATAATGAAAAAAGTCACCTGACAAATATGTCAGGCAGTCTAAGTATCCTTATTCGTATCCTTATTCTAATTAGTTGTAAATCAAAAGATTGCAGTATTACAAAAACTATAAATAAATCATTACTTACTTTATTAGCCTGGATCAGATGAAAATCTTTTCCATAGGCCTTCAGCCCTTGTTCAAAATTTCTACACTCTTCCTCTGTCCACACAGATAATTCCTCTGACAAAATGAGGGGATAAAAGCAAACTGTTAATATACAATAACAAAACTGAAAGCAAAAATGTAACTTTCTGGTAAAAAAATTAAGGAAGTGTATCTTACTCTTAAGTGTTGATATTGGCCATTGCAAAAGATACAGTGATAAAAATTCCGGATTTAATAAAAATTGGAATGATTTGGTCCATAACACTCCAATTTCAAATTTGGGCCACTTGTTCCTTCTTGTTGTGGAGACAACAAGCCAGGCCTCCAACTTGTAATGCTTCTATGGTGGGCCACCTCTCACAACTCTCCTCAGTTCTTCTCAGCTTAACTGTCAGTAGCCACCTTTTGATGCCTTCAACTTGGTAAGCTCTTTCTTACTTTGGACTCTACATGGAAGTATGCTCTGCCCCCTACCTCATCTTCTCTCAACAATGTAATTGTTTACTCACTAGTAAAAATACTTTGTTCTCAAAAGTTTCCCTCAAATTCTCACCTTAAGTAGATTATGTCCAGTTACAACAGGCTTTATCTAACAATATCTTCTAACTCTCCTCTGAAGATCAGCAACTATTTTTCAGCCTGCTGCCAGGTCATGAGGACTGAGACTCATATGGTTAGGTGCTCGGAGCTAAAGAGCCTTCAGACTGACGTTATGTAAATAGATAATCTATCACTGTCATACCCATAGAAACATGCCTATAGATATACATGTACTTTCAGTGCAGTGGAGGAGCCAAATTTAGAGTAAAAAAGGGAGAACTCAGGTTTCACCTATAGTTTTATTACTCATAAATTACACCTGCCTCAGCCACATTACTTTGGTTCAGAGACCTAAATCTCCCAATTCTATTTAATAATTCTTTATAATGATTTGTGTCTGTTTCCATGTGTTATGTGCACCACAGTGTGTGAAGGGAGGCCAAGGAACTATTTTAGGTAACTGGTTCTTTTCTTCCACTTTTACATGGTCTCCAGCTATCAAATTTAGGTTGTTCGGCTTGAGTGACAACCCCTTTCCCCACTGAGCCACCTAACCAGCCCAGTCTTACAATTTTAAAGTTAGGAAGTAGGTGTTATGTGATATAGCTCACAGGACTATTATGAAGATTAAAGAAGAAAATCTTTAAGTATGTTTTCAACCTATAAGGCATTATATATTTTAGACTTTCACTTAAATGCCCTTCTTTTGCATAATAGAACAATCTTAATCCCATTCCCTGTAACAATTTGAGTGACATTTGTGCTCTGCACATACCTCCTGAACTGAGAAAGACTAGTTATTAAGCTGAAGACACATTTAGGTAAACTGAGCAACTTAAAGTTGAAATTTCTGCCAAGTCATGAAATCAAAGTCTAGCACGTGTTTACCTCGAGCTGCTTTGACATTAAATCTCAATCTTCTCAAGGCTTCTTCTGTATCAAAACTGCATTTAACCAATTCATATAAAGCCTAGAAAAATAAAAGGTTTCTACGTAAGACTGACAGACTACCAACAGTTCAGCCTGATGCTCATTTTTAAGAACACATTTTTCTGAATCCTCTGTTTATTTCTATGCTTTCTGGTCCAATTTTAGAGAAAGCAACATACAGAGCACCAAGGAAAAAAAAGATGAGTTTAGGGCCAGGTGGTGGTGGCGCACACCTTTAATCCCAGCACTCGGGAGGCAGAACCAGGTGGATCTCTGTGAGTTTGAGGCCAGCCTGGTCTACAGAGCCAAGATCCAGGACAGGCACCGAAACTACACAGAGAAACCCTGTCTCGAAAAAACAAAACAAAACAAAAAGAGCTCAATCCTAATCTTCTATGCTTCTCACTATGTACAAGGAAAGGTATACAACCTGGTGACCAGAGTATCTCAGCAACTGACATTAATCTCATATAAAATATCATTTTGTTTAATGCGGGGGACCAGCCCCTATACTTATTTACCCCAGGGACTCTGGAGGAATGAGGGAGAAGAGACTTAGTTAGAAATAAAGAGGGGAGAGAAAACACAGGATAGACTCGGGTGGGCCTGGATCCTTATCCACTGGCCCAGAACTTTTTTCCAAAGGTCTATTTATAAAAATGCCAAGGGGTGGAGCAAAAGACCTCCCCCTTGCTAGTTATAGTCAAGTGCAGACCCTTACAAACACCTGATACTCAGGCCCGTGGTCCAGTCAACCTCTTATGCAGTCCTGCTGGGTACAGTCACTAGGAAACCTAGTGGGTTACAACAGTTTAAGTTGTAATTCTTTGCAGCCTTCTGAGATTCCTCATATTTTAAACAAACTGAGAAAGAAAAACAACAACAAACAAGGTTGTAAAAATGCTGTTGTATTAGGTTGATGGTAGGTATTAGTCTGGCCATACACACAATGGTATTATCAGAGATGAGGGTGCCAACTTGATCACAGATGTGGAGTCTCATGGAGATAGAATAGAAAACAAACAAAAAAACAAAAGGCCAGGCAGTGGTGGCCTCTGCCTCAGGAGGCAGAGGCAGGTGAGTCTCTATGAATTGAGGCCAGCCTGGTCTGCAAAGTGAGTTCTAGGACAGCCAGGGCTACACAGAGAAACCCTGTCTTAAAAATAAAAAAAAAAAGAACCCCCCCCCCCAAAAAAAAAAAAAAAAAAAAAAAAAAAAAAAAACCCAGAAGAAAACACTTAAAAGCACCATGAAAAGTATACCTAAGCAAAGTAAAGATTTCTGGAGCTGAAACTGCATCAATGATGTAAGCATATCAACAGGAGGTCTTGTGCTAATTCCAACCTTTATAGGAGAGGAGTTCAGGTGGGCAGAGCACCATACTGAGAAATGAGGAAAACCCAAACAGTTGCTCCTTACTAATGTACCTGTTCGTTGTCTTTTATGTGAGATCCTTCAGGAATTGCTTCTACACCTTTCTCATCACCTGTTCTTCTAGATGCATCCTTAAGAAATACAATCACTTTATCTTCTGGTAAATATTCTGGGTCCCACAGAAGCTGATCATCATTTTCATATACTAAATTCATAAACAAAATGTTAATAAAAATTGCCAAAAATTGACATAATTTGTGCAGAGACATTATCACTAAACAAATAACTCAGTCTTTTTAAAAATGACTTATTTTCTCTACATATGTTGTGCATGTGCCACACCACACATGTGAAGGTCAGAGGACCACTAGTAGAAGTCAGCTCTTCTTTATTTCATTAATTAATTAGTTCATTATTTATTGAGACAGGGTTTCTCTGCATAGCCCTAGCTGTCCTGGAATTTGCTCTGCAGACCACTGGCTTCAAACTCAAGAGATCCACCTGCCTCCAGAGTGCTGGGATTGAAGGCTTGTGCCACCATCACCTGTTGAGAGTCAATTTTTTTTTTTTTTTTTTTGAGACAGGGTTTCTCTGTGGGAGTCAGTTTTTAATATGTGAATCCCAAGTATCAAACTCAGGTCATCATGCTTGGATCTCTATTATCTTGTCTGCTTATGTGGTTTCTCTCTCTCTTTTTTTTTAAAGATTTATTTCTTTATTATGTATACAATATTTTGCCTGCATGTATGTCTGCAGGGCAGAAAAGGGCACCAGATCTCATTACAGATGGTTGTGAGCCACCATGTGGTTGCTGGGAATTGAACTCAGGACCTCTGAAAGAGCAGTCAGTGCTCTCAACCTCTGGGCCATCTTGCCAGCCTGTGTTTTTTTCTTATGTGCCTTCATGTGTTATAATCATTTTTATGTAAAAGTCACAACCTTTAAAAAAACTTAAGTTTCATCATAATTTCCAATGTAGTAAGAATAAAGTCTGAATCTCATCAAAATTTGAAAATAGAAAGGAACATGACCTAAGACAGTGCCTTATGAGAGTTCAAATGACATCAAACCCAGGAACAACAGCCTAAAATGGAGTTACTGCCAGAAATGTGAACCTCAGGAGCCATGACAAGTGCTTTCAAGAGTGATTTCCAAAGCTGGTTAAATCCCAGAGTGACCAGGGGTTGAAAAGAGAGAGGCCTGCTGGGTTTACTAACAGGGATATGAGGATGTGAGGACTGAGCTAAGGGGCTGGGAAGGTAAGTGGGAAGTGAAACAAAGCAAAATCTTTTGAGAAGTTTGGCTAGGAAGGTGGAGAAATGACAGGAGGCAGTGAGGAAATCCAGTTAAACAAAGTTTGTAAGGCCTCGAGTACTTAAATTTCAATGGAAAGGATATCATTTGATAAAATAATTATGAGACATGAGATGGCTTTCAAAATTCCTTGTATTATGAAAAGGAGTAGCAGCTACTTAAGCATTTCCTGTATACTAGGCAATGTATCAATTGTCCTCACATAAATTACTTTCTTCCTCTATTCACATACACGTACTTTAAAAACCTCCTACTCTTTCCTGATTCTCTCAATATATACTCTTCTCTGAAACAGAACTCAAAGGACAATATGTAGAAAAATGTCCTTCTGCCATTCTTTATTCTGTTGGCATAATAAACACTCAAATTGAACTGTTGACTCCCCCTGCTAAGTGAATCTGGATATAGTACTAATTTCTGTTCTCTACTCAGCCTGTTCTGTGAAAGGAATTGATTCCTCACTACTTATGTTTTAAAGGTTGTCTCAGGAAGAGGAAGTGAAGGGGTGTGTGCCTGAATCCCAGTGATCTCCACACCTCATTTAAACCTACAGAACAGCAGAAATTACTACAAGCCATTTCTGGAATCATTGACAATAGTCTACAAATCCTCAAACTGAGTAGATGACCATCACCAGGTGGCGCCAAACGACAAAGTCAGCCTTCTTTAAGGCTGAACAGATAGTTTTGATTGTGTCAGGAACCTCGGAATACATACTTCATTTTAGACAATTACAATATAGTCAGTAATGCGCATGGGGAGGGGAGCAACAGAAGTCTCTCTAATCCACGGTGTAGACAATATGCACACAGATATAAATTAGCAAGAGTTCAGAGAGCAAGTAATCAAATTGAATGTGTTATATAAGCAAGATAAACCACCAAAATCATCTCACAAACTCCACTATATACAGTTGACAAGGACTACATACAAGAATTAGGAGAGGGCTATGTATTCTGATTTGAGGTAAAAACAAATATTTGACATGAGAAGCTGAGAGCTACCATTATAATGCCACAAACCTCTGTGTTTGGAAAAACAATTCCTAATGTATAAATGTATACTTATACATTGTCAATTTTATTCCATTTTTAATGCCCAAGAAAGAATGTGATCTAATCAGTGTATCTTAGTATGAAAAGCCACCATCAGCAATGTCATACAACACTGGAGTTCACCACAGACATTGACATATTTTCAAAATGTCATATTTACATAGCCTTCTGACGCACAGTTAAGTGAACTGTTGCAGAATGAGTATTCCTAAGCAGAAAATCTAAAGGCCAAAGTGATCTGAAATCCAAAACACTGCCTTAAGTACTCTGGATAAAGGCTATTCAGCCTGTCCTAAGGATAGACTACATTGTTCACTTCCCTATTTTAGTCACATCAGAACTTAAAATACAGCCAGGTGTTATGGCAGTACTTTTAATCTCAGGCATTAGGAAACAAACAGCAGGACTGGTGACCCCAGGAGTTTGAGAATGTCTGGAAACACAGTAAGCCTGTCTCAAAAAACAAACAAGACAACAACAACAACAACAACAAAACCCAAAGCAGCTCCTTGTACTAGTGAACACCAACTCAGGGGGCCAGGAAGCTCAAAGCCAAGTTGGGTAAGACCCAGCCTCAAAGCAAACACACTAAATAAAACAAAAGTAAATGTTCTGTGACCTTCTAACAAAAGATGCTTTTTATCTGGCCAACAGTTGTTCAGAAAGAGTCTTTGGCTGGACCCTGGGCTCAGCTGGTAGAGTACTTTCCTAGTATGCATGTAGCCCTGGATTGGATCCCCAACAGTGCATAAAACAGGAAGTGGAGGCACAGGCCTATAATCACTTCTAGAGAGTATGGTATGTGAATTACATCTCATTAAAGCTGTTAATTGATAACCACTTACTGAAAACCAAAACTTTCTTATGGTCTGAAGGGGACAGACACTAATCCCATGAACAAATAAATTATGAGCCAAAGCAAAGACAAGTTTTCACTTATTTCTCTGAAAAGTGGTATTTTTCTGGCCAGGCATGTGACTTAAGCTGTGAGTCAACAGGAGCTTACTCCAAAACTTGCTGGAGCTCCAAAGGATAATGAGGTCCTCATTTCTGCTTGTTCTCTAGTTATAGGATTGGGTAAAGTTTAAGATAAGAGCTTCCAGGGAGGAACAATCATCTTTTGTTATTTTTCCTTCAGAAACAGTCTAAGGATTCATGCAGCATTTATATTGCACAATAACCAAGAGATGACTTAAAGCATGAGAGGATGTTCTTCGGCTATATTCAAATTCTACACCAAGTCATGTAAAAAACTTGAACATCTGTGCATTTTGCTATCTATGGGGCAAGGAAGGGGTAGTTTTAATGTTAACTCCCACAGATAGCAAGAGATATGTACTTTGTCAAGCATCAATTATAATTAACATAGAAATGTAAGCAAATGTTAATGAAGGTATAACCAGGGAGATTTTAAAACCAAAATGAATTCAGGTTTCAAAGGAAAATGCCGTATGTGACTAAGTTCTAAAGTTTAAGTTGTTTACATCAGGAGTGATAACCAGTGAGGGAACACAACGGGCCTGAGTCTTGTACAGTCAAATCAGAGGGCAGACACACATCTGCCATCCACCTGGAATCTTGAATCACTGAAAAGAACTCTGGTCCACCTCCAAATGACTCCTACAATAAGGACATCAGAGCCAGCCATGGCAGCACACACCTGCAATCCCAGCTTCAACCAGGAAGAAAGCAATTTTCAGGTCAGCCCAGATAA
>CABHPH010144280.1:37526-65457 GCA_902168325.1 Peromyscus nudipes | reverse complement strand
ACTGAAAAAACTATGTAGTGGATGTGATAAATCATAGCTAATTTAAATTTAAGTCCTCAGATTGAGGAAAAAGATCCTTCAGGAAGGGCACAGAGACACTCATGTAAATTCTTTAAGAAATGATATTGATTTTATCCATGAAATACAGATTTGCTTTGAAAATAAGAAAACCACAAACCAAAAGTGAACATGTATTTTCCTGTGGGTATGTTAAATTCTAAAACTCTACTTTCATAGAAAAATCACAAGGGAGCACTAACTCTCAATTTGATTAATTCCTTATCTCTGATAAGAGTGGGTTTTATCTACAATCAAATCATTGAACTATTCTTTTTTAAAAGCAATTTCATAGAGAGTAATACAGATCTTAAAAATCAGAAATAGGCAGATTCTGTATTTAATCTTCACAAATTTTAGTTTTGAATAATAGTTAAGAGCCAAAGATTCATTTTGGGAACAGAAAAAAGAAATATCTACAACAAAATAATATATACATACTATGAATTAACAGAGTAAATTGATAAAATAAAATTATGACATAAAAATATCCTGCCGGGCGTTGGTGGCGCACGCCTTTAATCCCAGCACTCGGGAGGCAGAGGCAGGCGGATCTCTGTGAGTTTGAGGCCAGCCTGGTCTCCAAAGCGAGTTCCAGGAAAGGCGCAAAGCTACACAGAGAAACCCTGTCTCAAAAAAACCAAAAAAAAAAAAATATCCTGCATTCTCCCTGTCCACTCCATACTGAAGAAGCGTTAAGGAACTGAATGAAATAATGCTATGAATATCTCTATACATCAAGGGTCCCTCCATATGTATTATGTATAAATTAAATCATCTATGCAGTAGTTGTTTGATAACTGGATAGAAAGCTGCAGTAGTTGGTGATTGTGATTTAAGTTGGGGTGATAGGAATTTTTTTCCAGCCAGTCTCTTTGCAATGATGCAGAGAGAGGTGAAAATACACCTTCTGCACTCATTTTAGACCATGTCCAGACAGTGCGGTGAAACACAAGTGTTATCCTTAAAAGGCAACTTTACACCTTTGTTTACAGTAATGTGTCTCTCTCCTCAGCCTGATGGAATATATTGGGTGGAGTGGGGATGGAACCGGAGTGTTTTATAAGAAATGGCATTTCAATCAGCAAGGAAAAGACAGGATGATGAACAGAAACTTCTGAAGAATTATTAGTATTTGGGGGAGGGATGCAAAGGTTGTATTAGTCTTATTAGAACACTTTGGTTTCCAACTGTTCTGTGGTAGTTTAAGGTTTCTGTGGAGGCAGTCCCAGGTTCTAAAGTGCAAATCTGTGCGGAATGAAGCAGCCCGGATGAGCTCTTGTATTTTCACAGTCTTCTCACTCAGTCTTTACTTGTATTCATCTTACACAATGGAGTGTGTGAGAGACATTATTTGAAGAACTGGGCGCAGTTAAAAGAAAATGACCAGCAATAGAAATCTGCTGAATGTTTAGGAGCTCCGAAGGGACATTTACATTTAGATTTATGTCAATGGTAATCAAATGGGAACCTTCTTATTTTTATCCTTCACAATTATTTACAATGCACCCCTTTTCAGTCAAGAAAAACAGTATCTACAGGGAACTTATGCTACATGCAAACTCTTGATTCCTGTCCCAGGCACACATGAAGCAAAAACTCTGAGGGTTGCTCCAAACAATGCATGAAAATTATCATCATCATCATCATCATCATCATCATCATTATTATTATTATTATTATTTTACATTATCAGTGTTTTCCTGCATGTTTGTCTGTGAAACACCTGTGTGCCTAGTTTCTGGAGATCCAGAAGAGGGCACTGGATCCCCTGATACTGAAGTTACCAGTGGTTGTATGTTGTCATGTTGGTGCTAGGAATTGAAGATCCTGGATCCTCTGGGAAAACAGTCAGTGCTGTTAACTGATGTGCCATCTCTCCATGTCCCATCCCAACCAACTGCATTTTAATATACCTATGTTGATTTTTAATACATATTCAAGTTTGAGGACAAATCACCCATAAAGCCTAATTTACAAAGTAAAATAAATTGAGCTAAATGAGCAGCAATTGTGATGCTTAATATTGTCACCTTGACCAATTCTAGAATTACTGAAGAGATGAGCCTCTGAGCACATCTGTGGGGGATTTTCTAGAGTAAGTTCAATGAGCTGGGAAGATCCATCTAAAGTGAGTGAACACCAGGTCACCTTCGATGGAATGAAAGGAAAAGAAGGAGCTGAGTAGCAGCATTCTTTGCTCTCTGTTTCCTGATTTTGGGTGCAATCTGGCCAGCTAGTTCCTTCTTCACCATGATGGAATGCAGTCCCTTGAAATGTGAGTCAGAGTGACATTTTCCTTCCTTAAGTTGCTTTTGTCAAGAAGTTTTTACCATCAGCAAGACAAGTAATAATACATTACCAGGTCAGGCTCTAGGTGAAATCTTTTCCAAGAATCTCATCTTAATCTCCCCCAGCCCAAAATGTCATAGAGAAACTTCAGTCTTCAGTCACAGGGAGTGGTCTCCCCCTCCTGTCTTCAAGCTTCAGAAGTAGAAATAAAAACAAGGCATCACCCTACTTACTACAATCTTTTTCCTGTAGATGTTTTTCTAAACAGTCTTCTTAAATAAGAAACACTGTAGATGTTTTTCTAAACAGTCTTCTTAAATAAGAAACACAGAGCCAAATACAGAGGTGCAAGCCATAGAGATCAGAGCAATAGTGATAGCCACCAAGCTAACCTTAGCTCATCATACCACCGTTGCTTCCCAAGAGCCTCTTCCTGTCTAACCTGTGCCTTTATTGCCTTCCTGTTCTACCTTCTCATTGGCTCTAAGCCCAGCCACATCACTTCCTCCAGGTCTCTATGGTTGGTACTGGGATTAAAGGCATGTGTCACCACACTTGGCTGTGTCCTTGAACACACAGAGACTCTGCTTGCCATGTGATCAGATTAAGGGTGTGTGCTACCACTGCCTGACTTCTGTTTATGGCTGGCTATGACCTCTGATCTCCAGGCAAACTTTATTTATTAACATACAAATAAAACATCACATTTCAGCACAAATAAAGTATCACCACATTTTCCAGCCAATTCAACTCACAATGGAACCTCTGGTCCAAAGTGGCTATTTCAAGATAGGTGGAGCTAAGTCAGCATCCATAATTAAGTCAGAAATACATTAAATTTCTCCTAGGTGGTTAGATCCTGGAATTTTTTTGGTGTGTACCCAATGGGCTCATTTTAAAAAAATGGCTCTTGATTATAAATTCCACCCAATCTAGGTCACCAGCTGATGCACACCTCAGAAGAGTGCTCAAGGAAGTGGTAGTCAGAGGGAATGAGGCAGGGTGATTGAGATTAGCTGCTTTCCCAGAGTCAGGCGTCTTGTCAACAGAAGCTGCCTTCCTGAGATGATGACACGTTGGAGGGAGGATGTTCTGGGAGTTGGCTTCCACTGGAGTTGCACTTGGGCTTTTGCTGAGCTCTAAATCCCAGGATCTTGTCACACCTTCTGCTTCTAAGATGGTGTGCCACTAGATGGCTCCAGCGTGTCTCTCCTGCCCAGAAGTCAGAGCTGGGAACATTTTGGAGTGTACTTTGTAATCTGTTCCAGCCATCTTCCTCCACAATTGACTCCCACTCAACCAAAAGCAATGTCTCATTTTCTCTCTTCCATCATCCCATAGTGGCCCGGTGATGGTTTCAAAAAGGAAAATATAAATGTTTCTGATTTGTTAAGTGCTTGACTTTTCTACATCCTAAACTTTAAAGCCCATTTTCTAGCTTGTGATTTATCTATACTGAAAGTGGGAAGGAACATTCTGGCCTCAAATTTTATAGTATTTTACAGCAAAGGTTGTTGCGAGTCAGGGAATTTTGTTGTGCAGAACCAGACTGAAAATCCTGGATGCTCAAATCTTGCTAACCCCTAAGCTTAATTATATTAAGCAGTTTTTTTTTTAACCTTCATTATCTTAAGTCTTTTCTAGAGGTATTGTTAGATCAGATACTCAAAATTTTATTTGATTTGAATTTCAAAAGTAACTTTTGTAATTATTTCCTTTTGATCCATGCTGGGAACTCAGTTTCTTATAGGCTTAGATTTTTTTCTTAATAAATCTAATTTAACTGTAGTTTATAAAGAGAGAGGCATGTTTACCAAAGCACTCAATAATTAAGTCAGAAACATATTAAATGGCATACGACAATGAATGACTTCTCAGGTGGACATTTGAACCAAAAGAAACATAGCCCTATGCTGAAATGACTCATGTATTAGTCCATTATTTTATCATTGAAATACAATTCCTGAGTCAAAAGGAAAAAGGAATATATTGTCTCCCAAGTTTGAAAGTTTTTGTCTGAGGTTGGTTGAATCCATTCTTTATTTGCAGAAAGTACATGATAAAGTAAGCTATTTACCTCATGATGGCCATGCAAAGAGAAGGAGAAAGGTACAGGAAAAAGATTTCTACTGTCTCTTTTGTGTGTCCACTTTCAACGATCTACAGCTTCACTCTTAAAATTCTACCTCCTTCAATAGGACTGCTAAATGAAGAAAAAATCTTTAACACATAGACATTTTGCCCTTTGGAAAGCATATGACCTAAGTCATAGTACCCCTCTAGATCTTAAAGGAAGTAGAAGTGAGAGAAAATGTGCAAAGGCTTGAATTCAGAAGGAAGATGGCTGTGTGGTCAGAAAGTCAGAATAGGAGATTCACCCTGTCAGATTGAAGCTAGGATAATTTGATAAGTGGGGACACTTATTTTATAAATAGCAGAGGAAGAAAGGTCTCAAAGATGAAAACAGAATGTATATAAAGGAAACATCTTGTATGAGAGAATATGTGATCTCAAAAAGCCATAAAATTTTGATCTCCGAAATAGAGGTGTCTGAAAATTTTCCAATTCTTATGTGCATTTCACAAAATCAAATTCCACGTAGCTGAGTCTTTTCAACTTCTATTTCCTCGATTTTTCTACACCTTATTAGAACTAATTATTTATGATTCCTGAACAGACATTTTGGTCCCAGTGATTTAATATTTTGAAAGTACCTTTAATTAGAAGTCAACTCAATATACTAAAGTTATATATTTGAAATTTTGGAAGACAGTGGATTTCTACTTAAAGATAACACTAAAACTAATTGTGAAAAAAAATGTTTTCCAAACTTCCCTCTTCCCTTGTTGAATTAACAGAACTAACTAGGCTAGGTAGAAGTCAGAGATGATGTTCAATCAGTCCCCTAAAGTTGTTCAGTAAATGCCTTCCACTTTCTGCATCTATTGCTTATACTTATGCTCCCTATGTAGATGAAAGAAGAAAATGATATGTTTCGGAGTCACTGGTCCCAAGAATTTTTGGGCTCTTTGTCAACACTACCTCTGCAAAAGATGGCAGCAGAGTACTGGACTCTCACCTGAATTTTTTTTTGTCACTTTCTACCCAACTATAACTCTTAAAAGTAGAAATTTGATTCCTTGCATTCATTAAAGATGTCTCACTGATAAGAAAGAATAAAAGAAAAACCCTTATTAAGGCCTTTCATTTGAATTTTGCACAAATCTCTGTTTTAAAACCCCGTCTCAGCATGTTCTGTGCTGTAGTTACTCTGGGCTTTCCCTCAACTCCTAGATCTTCAGGTAGTCTTTTTCCACTTCTCATTGACTCCCTTTTTCTTTAACTCGATGCTACTTCCTCAGGAAATCAATGCATTAACCACATTAGAGACATTGTCTTTTGTGGTACTTGGCTTATTTCCTGCATGCCACCCAGCTCAGTTTGAAGTATTTATCAATTTATGGTCAGTTGTCACCTAGTCTCCCTCCAGACTGAACATTTTATGAAAGAAACAACATCTTAGCACAATCGCAGGAAGCCAAGTGCTTTTTCATTAAATAATTAAAGAATGAATCCATAAATACTTGGGGGAAAAAAGGAAAAAAAAAACAGCTTCTGAGGCTGTAGTCACTCTGTGGAGACTTTTTAATTGTTCTACTTGGTAATTCAATTTCCTTTATCTTTTATGCTTATTTATCTTTTTTGTGAGTGTAAAGCTGGTACAATGTGTCTAGTTACCACTGTATGCTTCTTGGAAAATCTTATATTTTGGAATCAAATGTGGAAAACATATTCATTTGGAAGAATGCTTTATTGTATAAACCAATCTCAGGGATGCATGCATTTTGTGAATAGAAGAACACTTCTCCTTCAATAATGGCATGACCATAAACCTTAAGAGGATAGAATAGGAAGGTGTAGACAGAAAGAATGGAAATTCTAAGGAGATCCAAGTTTAAGAGACACTTGGTTTTTATGAAGTGAATTTAAATTAAAATTTATCCCACTTTTTGGATACCTTCGGCATTTTCTAAGTAGATACCCTACCAGAATCTAACCACTAGGTCAACTGACTTCAAAGCTTGTGAAAAGCAGAATGGGAATTGCTGGCACCTCGATGTTTTACAAAATATTATCATAACCATTCTTTTTGTGTATAAAACTTCAAACAGATGTGTTCAAGTGTAGCTTATAAAATACTGGAAAAATAAGCATGGGCAAGGACAGACAAGGAATCTTATTTGCTATTACTGAACTACCTTTTTGATTATATGTATCACCTGGAAGTTTTACACAAATCAAAAGGTATTCTGAATTAATTATTTAACACATTTTACTTCTTTTCCATCTTGATTTGTTGGACATTTTTTTTTACTTATAAGCCAAAAATATAGATTCAGTGGTGTTTGCATTCTCACTAGCCACGATTTCAAATTTTGTTAAAGAGTTATTTCTTAATTCCTTTCCTTACTTGTTTCATAGCATTCTGAAATTTCAGTACCAATTCTAAGTGTATAGGTACTGTCTTGGTTACTGTTTTATTGCTGTGAAGAGACACCATGACCATGGCAAGTCATCAAAAAATTATTGGGGGCTGACTTACAGTTTTAGAGTATTAGTCCATGATCATCATGGCAGGAAACCGACAAGTATGGTGCTGGAGCAATATCTGAGAGCTTTACATCTTAATCTGCTGGCAACCCACAGGGATTAGGTAGAAGGAGAAAGAGAAACTTGTTCTAGCATAGGCTTTTGAACCTCAAAGCCCCAGTGACACACCTCCTCCAATAAGGTCAAACCTCCTAATCCTTTCCAGAAAATTCTACTAACTATGTACAAAGAATTCAAACATATAAACTTATGGGGCCATTCTCATTCAAACCACCACAGCTACACACACACACACACACATTTACTATGATAATTTCATGTAGTTTTATTTAGTATAATAATAGAAAACTTCCATAAAGTAATCACTATATTTTAAATATTATACCTTAAATATGCTATCTTACATAAAACTTTCATATCATAAAATAGAAAATTAAATATAAGTTAAAATAATGGTCATACTCAAATCCCAAATAGAAAGCTTGGGATAATCTAGTTGTACTCCCAAATTTCATTTTGTCAAGCACCAACTGGGTTCTAAGTGTATCTTATTTTCTCATTCTTTTAATTTTTAGAATATCATGGCAGAGTACTACAATTTTAGGAAAAACTATAGTTAACTAAAATAATGACATTTTCAGACAGACGTTTCCAAACTTCATTTACTCAATGCCACTGTTTAATGGGAGATTTGCTCAGACAAATATCCAGATGTTTCAAAATATCTGATAAACAAATGTAGCTTTTGCTTAGAATGTTTTGCTATCTTATTCTATGCATTTCTAAAGCAACAATTTTCTACTAGACACACAATGTCATGTATGCTCTAGAAATAGGTTTCATGAAGTCCCTGACTAAAATCACAGGGCTAAGAATGGAGTTGTAGGCCAGTAAGGTCTTACACACTCCCAAACACAATTGGCTATTGGCAATGCTATTGGCTACTTTCTAGAAGTTGACAGTAAGACTCTATTGAAGACATCTCATACTTAAGTCACATTTATTAAGCTGGTACTGACCCAGAAGCTTTATCCCTACTGGTTAACTTTCAAAGTGCTAAAAGGTGCTGTGAGTGCTACCAGAGAAGAAAAATCATCAAATTTATCTGTCTGTGAACCCTGTCATCTACAATAACTGGACTCGCCAAGATATCCCCACTAGTGCAATAGTACCACAAACATGCTGGGAGTAAATAACCATCTTCTGATTGAATTTAAATTCTGATCCACAAAATGAAACCTATACCTAACATCATTGTTAGGCCAAAAACCTGTAGCTATAGATGACATAGCTCCTCAGAGCATGCTGCTACTACTCTGCTGAATGGACAGAGTAATCAGTTGACTCAACGAATTTTTAATACTTCTCTCATAAAATATATCCTGACCACAGTTTCCTCTCCTTCCATTCCTTCCAGTCCCCACTTCCAACTCCCCTCTCAACCATATCCACTCCTCTTCCATTTTCCTTCATAAGAGCAAGTCTGTCAGGAATATCAACTGAACATGGCATAACAAGTTGCAATAAGACTATGCACAGACCATCATATCAAGGCTTGATGAGGCAACCCAGGAGGAGGAAGGGGTCACAAGGGCAGGCAAAAGAGTCAGAGACACCCCCACTCCTACTGTTAGGAGCCCCCTAAAACACAAAACTAACAACTATAACACATATGCTGAAGACCTAGCAAAGACCCATGGAGGCTCTTTGATTGCTACATTAGTCTCTGTGAGCTCTTATGAGCCCTGCTAAGTTGGTTCCATGGTCCATGATCTCCTGGTGCTCTTGACCCGCTTTTATTTCTACAATTCTCCCTCTCCCTATTCCACATGATTCCTGGAGCTCCAAGGTGAATGACCCAATGGAGAGATGGAGATCTCAATTTGATCTCTCTCTCTATTATACCCATAGATTAGTGAATCTATCAACCCTTATCAGAGTAGTTTCTCTTTACAGTAGATGGTGTTAATGCAGAGATGGGCTAAGGTGTAGAGAATAAGAGCCTACAGAATGTTCAGCCCTAAATGGAGCACCCATACTGCACCCTCTTCCACCAAGGCTCAGGTATCACTGAAGACAGAAAGCATAAAATTTGTTAGATCCAGAGGTGGTGAATAAATACAAGAAAACACTGTCCTCTGGACACAACAGGGCAACAGTGTGCATGAACACACAATGGTTACGATAGCATATACAAATCTCATGAAAACTCAAGACAGACTAAATTGTAGCACAAAGATGGAAGGCAAGGATAAAGTCCTGCCATAGCCAAAGAGCTATTAGCAATTGATAGCTGCTGGGAGAGGGGCAGTCAGTTCTTTACGAGTTTTCTCACTTGTAGGTAAAGCATGTTCCAGTGGAAGGACATATCAGTGAATACATGGGAAGTACAGATTCAATTGATGGCTGAAAAAAAAAGATACACATTTGAGTATGTAGGGAAATGAGATGAGTAAATATGATAAAAACTCATTGTACACAATTATATCAAATAACTAGTAAATTTTTATTAAAATGTTAGAGAGAGAGCCTTGTTAGTGAAGTTTTGTCATACCAGCATGAGGACCTAAATTTTATCCTTAGTGTGAAGTTAAAAAACCAAATATGATGTCACAATCCAACAATCACAATACTGAAGAGATAAAAGCATCATTAGAGCTTGCTGTCCAGTCTGAACTTATATGATAAGCTCAAAATCCCAGAGAAAGATTCTCAAAAAGCAAACTGCGTAGTGCTTGAGGAATAACACTCAAGTTGTATCTGTGGTCATCACACACAGGTTCACATGAACATGTGCACTGGAGAACACACACACACACACACACACACACACACACACACACACACCCCTATGAACCCATACACACACCTGTATACACAAACACACAAATGTAGACATTTGAAAAGAATAACCATTTACATTAAATTATTTACTTCCATATATCAACCCAAAATAAATCTGTTCTCTGTCTTCTCTAGGACTTTCCTGGAAATCTTTGAAAGTTATTTTTTAATCACTTAGGATGTGGCGCTATATGTGGCTTTAATAAAGTTCTTTTCTAGAATTTGGAAACTAAGTTCAAAGCCCAAATCAAATAAGATTTGTGAGATTTATAATATGAGATTTTACAGCCATCTGGTCCTGAGGATATTTCTGCATATAAGGAATTAATAACATTTTTAATTTAGGTAATAGATAAATCTGTTTCATGGGTCCATCACCCATTCCCAACATTGCCTGCAGATCTGTTGATCCTAAATAATATTTTAGAGCTGTTGTAAAGTTATTGTTGTTCTGAAGCAATCTGGAAATTCTAAGTTCTTATGCCAGGAAATGGGTCAAACTATAATCTCTTCATGTTACTGTTTTGATTTCAGAAATAGCTCTGTCCTTCGCACACTTGGAGCCAGTATATTTTGCTTTTCTATTGGATTTTATTACAGCTGGCATTCTGCTGTTTCAATGAAAACTTTATTAAAGATCAACTTTTAATTAACCTCCCTGGCACCAGAACCTTTCCCCAATGTAAGTCCATTTTTGGTCTATCAAAACAATTTCACATTTCTCTTTAAATAACCTTTGTGCAATCTAGCATCTTCTTCTTATGGCTATCTATTATGCAACAGCTCTGTACCCACTTAGCCTACAAAGACCACACAGTATGCAATCCAAATTCAGAAGTGTCTTCTTTAGCTTGCAGCTCTGCCATAATCTGGGCAAATTTCTTTCTCTTTATTGAGAGTCTCATTAGTGAAATTCAGTCCTCATGAAAATGTAAAAGGAGTTCACTTTAAACAGTCTACCATGTGCCTTCAATATCCAGATCACAGCTATATATTATGACTGCCAATTCATTTCTATGCTATTTTATTTCCCTCTTTCCCTTCTTCCACTTTGCTTATTAGTTTATTTCATTTTCTTGTATCATTATTCTTTTTAGTAGAAACTATATATTTATGGTGTATAATATGATGCCTTGATCTACTAAGACAGTAGAAACACTAATACTAAATCAGGTCAACAAAGACGTACATGTCCACACATAGCCATCATTTTTTTTTTGTGGTCACCATGCTTTATAGTGAATCACTTCATTAAGACTACTGCAATCTTTTCCCCCTTTGGATCAATACCTTCCCTTTCCTCATCACCTATCTCACACCTCACATTCTGGCAAACACCATTCTACTCCATGATTCTCTGAGTGCAAATTTATTATTATTTTTTTTTATTACATATGTGAGATCACAGATCACTTATCTACATATATGCTGAGTAATTCACTAAACAGAATGTTCTCCAAGTTCATCAGTGGTACTACCAATGAGAAGATTTTGTATTTTTGAAGAGCTGAATAATTTTCCATGGTGTATGCTTACCTCATTTATCTGTTGATATACAGAGGTTATTTCTTTACCCTGACTATTGTTATTAGTGTTTCAATAAGTATGGGATAATAATTTCAGTTTTTTGGCAATATTCAAGGAAGTATGATTGCCAGATGCTGTGGTATTTAGTGTTTCAAGTCAGTAACATATTATTCAAACAGCATCACCTGTAACAATGTACATTTCCACAAAACAGTACTCTAGGCTGCCTGTTTGTGTATTGTGGCTAAAACTTATCTTCTGTGTTTTGACATTTTGAAAAGAACCATCATAATATTATTCATTGTTCCATTTAAGGACTGATCAAAGTCGAATTCTCTTCATTTTATTTCTTAAGAGTCATGTACATTTCTCATACTATTTCTATGACACCAGACCAAGTAAGCATGTACATGAATTCCATAAGAGCCCCTATCATGTACTAGCAGTATTTGTGACTTCCTATTTGCTTCTCTGTGAGTACTGTGAGATAAAGATTCAGAATTGAATAGGGTTGGCAAGCATCTTTAAAGAGATGAACCAATCTGTTCCTTACCTAGGAAAATAAATCAACACTCATTTGCTCATCTACTGTTTTTCCTTTTAATAAATAGAATGGTTAAGCCATTGACCAGTACCATACCCAACTTTATATACTCATGTCCATGCTGGTACATATTTTTGTATTTTTCATGTACCTGTGACATTAAAAAGCATTTTATTAGGATAAAAAAGCAAAAAAAAAAGAGTAAATATTCAACCTGAATCTTTGTTTCCAAGGAAACTCAGATCTGGTAGAGAGAATTATATATATTCTCCATGAAAAGTAGAAGTGAAAGCCTAAGACAGCAATCTGATGGTTTTGAGGAAATGATTACCCCCAACTGCAGAAAAAAATGAAATGAATATAACATCGAGAAACTTTTCCATAGTCTTTGTGTTTGAGAATGACTTTGAAATGTTGTCTTGCGATGGTTTGGAAATACTTTCAGAGTCATGATCAGGTTGGTGAGTTAGCTGGTGGGGCATCTTGTCTAAGTGAATGCTCTTGGGTTAGACTGGTACAGCAAGTACATGTTGTTTCTTATATGATAGGCTATTGCAGAGGCAACTACTAACCACTGATGCAAGGGACCGCAGTGTGAGAGAATATGAAAATCTGTCAGTCATGCACCCTGACAGGTCAATAAATATACTCTTGTGCTTGTTCGGTTTCCCAGCCAAATGCCTTGAGCGTGTGGCTTTCAGTTACTATTGGTAGATTGTCATTCAAATGGATTGCTCAAAAAACTAAATTCCAATGTGTATCTTTGTAGAAAGCAAAAGCCCCAGACAAGATGCTCCCCTTGCTTGTGTACTTGTTCTTACACTTAGTTATTTTGTAATAGCTCAGTGTAAAAACATAGCAAACTCCAACAATCTCACTGAATCTGAGTTTTCAGCAAATCTCTTGCACTGGCACTAGTGGTTTATCAGTGTTGATGTGGGTGTGTTCACTGAAGCTCACTTACAATACCCAGTGAACATGTTGGAACATAGTGTCCGACTTAAGCAGAACTACTTGGTATTATGATGATCCCTATAAGGCATACACTTTGCAGATGGAAAAAGCCACATAAGTAAATAAAGATGTTTCAAAAGAGCAACCACCTGTGGAGAGAAGAGTGGGTGACTGTAAGAAAGGAAGCTTTATGTTAGAAGTTCTTGGGTAGGATGAGTTGGAGAAAGATAAATAACTTTTATGACTTTGCAAATAGAGAGTACCTGAAGGAACTCAGAATAATAGCTTCTAAAGAAAGGAATTAGTTTTCAAAAAGCATACTAAGAACTAAGCTCTGCTTGGGAAGAAAACCCAACAAAACCAGCTCATATTCACTGGTAAGGGCATAGGTAATTTTATAATTAAATGAAAGGCTCTCATGTTGTCCTCTGGACTAATTTCATATTTATAACACATAGTAAAATAAAATTGAAGGCTTCATAACAAAATTTTATTTTACTAAGTAGCTGTCAGATATCAGCATTTATTTGCAAAGTCAAATTATTTATACACACAATTTACAAGAATCTGTAATTAAGTCTGCACGCTGAGCTTTATTTTGATAGTTGTTTCCATAGTGTGGTGATGCTGTTTTGCATTTTTAGTGCTTCCCATTATGTTAGGTGAGTTTAATATTTTGTGTGTTTTCTACCTCACCTTTTAGATTAGTATGCAGATCATTCAATGGGCAAACTAAATCAGCAGTCTTAAATATGGTAAGTGATGTGTTGACTGTTTTTTACACACAATCAGCTCTTTTATTCAGTAGCAAGATTATATAAAAGTTATTACTATTATTATTATTGTTATTGTTACTCCACAAGTTCCCTATACAAGAATTACAATACTGAAGAATTCAACATTTTGGGAGGGTGGAGTAGGTTGTGTGCTCAGGTGTTCATGATAGGGATCATTTTCTTGCTTCCAAACTGGAGTATAACCCTTTAAAAAGTTTATTGTCAGACCTTGTATTAAATTACAAGATTTAAATACTAGACTTTAGAAACTGACCTATGAAGGTATGTTCTGTTTATAGACTTGTTTATTTGATTTTTCCCTCCTGCTTTTTGCCTCCTTATTTATTAGGACACACCTAAGATAGTGCCAGAAAATTGTAGAAGCTCATCGTACAAATGTATGCTTAAAGAACCTATGCCATGTTGCATAGTGATTAGGGTGCTGAATGTGGTGCCTAATATAAGGCAGAGATCTACAGATGTGTCAAGACTTTGTTATCCTTCCGATCCCAGTTTTCAATGCCTCATCTCTTTTGAAATCAGAACAGTCCAAGATTTGCATTAATTAGTTTAAAATCCAGCTCTGGCATTTCAGCTATGAGATCATGGGCCAATTGGTTATATTCTCCATTCTTGCGTTCTCTCATCTTTAAAATGAGAATAACAGCATTTCCAGTGCTGAGATAAACATATGAAATGAGCACATACAAAGTGCCTAGTTCAGAGTCTTCAACTTGGAAGGACTCAACAGAAAAGTCTTAGTAAAACAAGGTTTAAGATGAAAACATATGGGTGCCTGTTTCTATATCTTTGTTCTATTTCTGTCCATATGTGAAATTCACACTTGGAAGATGGGCTCAAATAGCCTTCTTTAGCCCATTTGCAAGCTAGAAATGTACCACAAAGACTTTGATATTTTCATAGATGTACAAATTTATCAACACTTTAAAGCTCATCAAAAACATGACAAACCAGAAACTCACATAGATTGTAGGCAAATTATACTGTTATATTTAAAGCATTTATGTTTCCAATAGCATATCAAACCTTTGCTTTTCTTTTTATAAATATTTTAGAAGTGATCTTGAGCATCCTTGTCTGTAGCTTGTGGCAAGAGTTCCTTCTAGCCAGTCTCTTTGAAGAGAACAGTTGTGCATCTTGACTAATCAGGCTTAGTTCGAAGTGGTAACACTGACACATGTAGACCAAAATATTAATAGAGCCTCAGAATGTGCAGCTTTCTTGACAAAGTTTAGGATGTGAACTTTCATAATCTGGGATTTCTGGCAATGGCAAAAGCACCAGTATACTAAGTGGTTTTCTGTTCTAACTCTAAACCCTTTTGAGTATTCCTTCTCGTGAATGGAGAGCAAATTAAGGAAATTCCATTAATCATCCTCACAAATAAATATCCAATCTCAAATTGCTATGAGGAAATGGGGATAGGTTAATTCCCAGTTTTGACACCATTGTTTTAGCTATCTTATAACCAAATTCATGTTTTGGAAGATACAGCCCAGAACATTGTGATGGTCATCTTACTGTTTGAAGTTGACTGAGCCAGGAGGGATCTACATTCATGAGTTAATCCTTAAAATATTAAGAGTAATAATAAGAATAACATCCTTTGAATTTGAGGTTAGGCATCTCTCTGCAACATCATATCTTTGGGTTTAAATGAAGGCTAGGTATCATTTAACTTCCCAACTGGAGTCCATCTGCAGGAGAAAGGAGACTGTGATGATAATGAATTGCTGTAATGAGACTTTTCATATATGAGGTTTCCTGGCCTATTTCAGATAACTCTAGCCTTAATGTCTAAGAACATTCCCATAGCATGCTCTAGCCCCAGAGAGCTCTAGTTGAAGAATTCCTACTCAGCTGTGGAAAGGCAATTACTTATTCCTAAAGCAGCCCCCTCAAGTTAAACTCTTGTGTGAACATAATGAATGACAAAGTAGTTTGAATCATCCACAGCACATCTGTGGAACTTGGGGAAAGTTTGCCACAATATAGAACAGACAAAGCCAACTAACATCCCTGATTAAAAGTGATTTTTACCTTCAGTTGAAATGATCTAAGAAACAGCTGCCAGGTGAGCTGGGCGAACGTGGGTGAGAGGAGCATCTAGGAGCATCTCCACAGATGAGGAGACTCATTTGTATTTATTTATTTATTTCTGCCACAGGGAAGCGGGGAGGAAAGGCAAGCGTATATTGCAGAGTAATTTATTGAACCAACGAAAATGTCATGAAAACACTTCAGAATTGTACTGTGTGGGAGACAAACATGACTTTAAATTCTGGGACAGGCTCAACATTCAGTTTCGACACAGCAAATGACAAGTTGTTCACAAAACTTAAAATAGCTAGATGAAGAATATAAGTTACACACATATTAAAATAAAAGCTCTGCGATGATTAATTAACAGGGAAGTTGAGTTACACAATTTCACTTTTCTGCCTTTTGATAAAAGAAATATATGCATGCATGGTTGTGTGTGTGTGTGTGTGTGTGTGTGTGTTGTGTATGTCTGTTCTCTAGTAATAAGAAGAAAATGGGAGTTCTTTGCTTGATTTTCCTTATTTTGAACACATAATGGAAAAATGTAGAACTACAAATTACTATACAACTCATCTCATCTGAAGCCCTCAAGCTAGAGAAGAGAAAATGGAGCCCCCAACCCTGAGGAAGGAAGACATGCCATCTGTGAAAGATCTGTAAGACAGGGAAGAATAAACATGACATAGATTGAGCCAATTGAAATGACTTGTTTTGGCCATCATGGTGATTGTGGGAAATTCCCCATTTTCCTTGCTTCTTGTTCTGCTGCCTCACTGTATCATAAATATATTGTTTATTCACTCAAAAAAACAGATGGATTACACATTTATTTTATCTTATCTCATGAGTACTTGGAATTTCTAGTCCTGTTCAATTTTGTCTTCTCAAGCAAATGAGCTAATACGTTATTATTGTAGATGAAGTAAAAGATTCTGTATAAAGCATTAAAGTTGTAACATGAATATGATTAAAATAACAGTTAATAACTGACCCTTACTGAGAGTTTAGTATATTTAGAGTACTGTATTAAAAATTATACACATACAAACAGACATATTTATAATATATATCGAAAACCCTCATAGCAACTCAATAATGTGTAATTTTGTTTTTATTTTTAATATTTTACTTCCATACATTTATTGCATATAATAAAGTGTTTAATTATGTCATTTCATGTATGTACATAATATATTTTGATCACATTCATGTCCAACTTCCTCTTTTTTCCCCTTCTAAGGCACAATGAGGTCTAGTCACTTGGCCATGAACATAGACAAACACCTCTTTCCTTATTAATGGTGTTTCAACACTGAATCTTGGAAGCTAGTTTGCTCTATCATTTCTCAAGTGTAAGTTCATCTTATAAAAGAAGAACCTAAAATAAAATGCAAATGAGTTTCAAAAGACATAAAGTCAGAAACTGGTAGGATTGGGGGATGATCTAGCTTGGTGTTCTACTGTGACGATGACTACCATAAGCTCTTTAGAACATCAGATACTGTGATCGAGTCAACAGAGCCTGAAGGAAAAGCCAGAAAGATATGACATGGTGAGACAGGTAACACAAAACCAACTCTGCCTGAAGATATTTGACTAGGGGCTAAGCATGTGATATACTATTAAAAATTTTAATTATGTGGTAAGTCCTTATTGTAAGCACCATTTTCTTCAAATAACCAGTTAAATGCCAGCCATATGGCCACTTGCTGGGGAGCTGACAGACCCTTCCCATGTGTCTGCTTCCCTTGAGCAAGGATTTTTCAACTAAGCAGGCCCATGTTGGCAACTGCCAGGATGCCATCATGGCAGACCAATTCTTTTGAATATGCCTTGATTGTTCCAATGAAACTTGATTCTGGCTGTGAGCCCCAATGCTGGTAAGGCTGCTGCTGCCACCACACTTCTCCTTCAGAAGGTCTTGCTCCAGTTATGACTTGCCTGGGCAGCTTGCACCAGCTTCGGAAAACTCCTCTAATCAAGCAAGCTCCACTGAACTCGAGATAATCCTGATCACCCCACAGCTCTTTTTACTCAGGACAAGAGGAAGACCAGTTCCCCACTGACATAGCAAAAAGCCTGTGATTGACACAAGACACTTGTGACTAGTTCATAAAACAGACTTGCTTCTGGTCGAATGGAAAGGTATCTTCAAGTGAGGCTGTGATTTTTAGAGTTATAATCTGAGCACATGTGGAATGCCCTTTTCTATAAGGCTAGTTTCTCAGTCTTATGTAGTTGCTGTGGCAGCTGTCTTTCTCTCTTGTGTTACACCTCCACTTTTTCAATGTTAACTCCAGTAAAGCCTTCTCTCACATGGCCTTTCAGTGTCTAATTGTGCTCTTCATCTTGGAAGAGTGGGTGAGGTGGTTATTCAAAGAACCTAAGAGCCCTGGGGCTTTTGGCAGCAGCATGATGGTGAACTGTTCCAGAGACCTTCCAGGAACAGAAACTAGAGGGCTGAGCCTTCAGAAGGTGAGGGCTGCAAACCTTGATCTCTGGAAAATGACTGGAGGATACTCAATTGTTAAAAGACAAGGGACCCAACATCTGAACTTCACAATCTCATAACCTATCTTCTGAGGGATGGACTGCTTTCCTTCAAAGACTAGAGCAAAAAGAATCTGACCTGAGCATCTAGAGCTATAAATTTGTTTTTTTTTAAATCATTTCCTAGAGTCATAGGCCCCTGGCTTTGAAAGCTGAGATCTTGCTCTGACTTGAACACATAGAACTATGGCCCTCCTGGGTTTCAAACTAGATGTCATAAATCTTTAGTTCTCAGGCTCTAGAGCCAGTCTTTGGGCTACAGCCCTCTGGCCACTGGCTGTTGTGACCTCAGGATTGCCAACACTAAGGGAGCTTCTCTTTGCTTGTTCATGATTACTATTCAAATATGGCAAAAGGATCTTGAGGCAGCCATTGTGACAATGGAGCCTCACAGGAAGTTTTTAAAAGCAGTTCCATCAGATGATATGTTTCTGGCTTTAGAGGTTCAGCTTGTTATAATGTAACTCCACATTTGTTGTTACAGGATTGAGAAGACACAGAGCCTCTTGCTACAGATACCAAGTTGACTTTGTCACTGAGTTTAATATTACAAGAAGTTCTGCATTGACTGCACATTTTCTCACTAGAAGGTTCCATAGCAACCCAAATTTGCAAATTTGGGGTGGGGCATTCCCATTATAAGACAAGCATGGCTGCCTTTATTTTAAAAAGCCCAGTGAGGGTCATTTGAGTCAGAAAAATGCCCCTTGATTGTTCACTCCTATCTCCAGCATATCTATTCATATAGGTCCAAGGCCTTTATGTCAAATCCCAGCTGCTCTAATCCAGGTGTAGTCCCACACAGCAGATGAGGCAGACACAACATTTCACATTTATCTTAACTCTGTCGTTTCCAAGGAAACCGTACTGAGAAGGGGCAGACGCTGAGTTTTCAATGATGTATCATGTTAGTCTGCTATTCATCTTTACACATAGTTAGGCACACCAAAAGCAATACTGAGAAAAAATACTAGAATATAGTAATTCTCCCAAAAGAATGAAGAATGAACATAAGTGTCAATGAATGGGTGTGTCCATGACTACTGCCAGCTTTAGGTTTATCATCTGATAGTAAGTAAATTCAAAAGAACAATTTATAAATGAAAAAAAGCAAGTGATATTTCAGACAAATGACCTAATGATGAATATTTTCACAGAGTATTGTACTTTCTTGTTGAATATATGAATTATGAAGATCAAAACCCACATCAGAAGGATTCTGGACATTTAAGGAACTATACTAAGCAATAACAAGAAGAAAAGGACACTCTTAATGGATCATACCAAGCAATTATAAAATCTAGTAAATTTCTTTTTATAGTTTCTTAAGATCATTGCTGATCAACAAAACATGTCCAATTTCCCAGATAAAACTGAAGTATTATTGACAATTTTGTACTCTTCTAATACCTTATTTGATTGGTTTAAAATTATTTACAGCCTGGTGTGGTGACACACACCTTTAATACCCACACTTAACATGCAGAGACAGGTGAATTTCTGTGAATTTAAGGGTAGCCTGGTCTATATAGTATGTTCTGGGCCAGCCAGGGATATGTAATGAGATCCTTTCTCAAAAAAGAAAGTTAGTTATTCATTCAACCATCAAATCAGAATTGGATTTCTTTGATTACAGGCTCTGTGCTAGTCTTAGGCAGTTATTTTCTAAACTGTCCTGAGCCCTACTGTCATGGGGCTTGTGGACTAGTAGGGGAAGCGAAATTAAAAACAAACATGCATAGAATGATATGTGAAGTTACGAAGGTCAACATGTTTTGAGAGAGATTAGTGGGTATAAAGAAATTACAATGAGATTTGGATTAGTCAGGGTGGTCAAACAAAGGTTTTCCGAAGGAGCACTGTATCACCATAGGGTCACATGCTGGTTAGCTGCCCTTAAGAAAGACACAGTGGAAAGAATTCCAGGCTGTGGAACAGAATATATAAGAAGTTTTGTAACATGAAAGTAAATATGACACATGTGCTAACATTCTGTCAAAAAAAGGTAGTGTGATTTGTGTGTACTTCTCCCAAGATCCTAATGCATTTGTATGTAACATCTTTTTAAATTTTAGTTTGTATTTAATCAATAATGTATTTTCTTCATTGATAAGAAGTGGTATAATAATTTCTGAAGATAAAATAATCAAAATAGACACTTTTGGCTTTTTGAAGTTAAAATTTAACAGAGAATCAAATATGATAATGCTAATTTTGGGGCACCATGGATTCATAGATAGAAGGCATATGATCTGAGGTAGGCTAGCTAGGTAAGCTTCAAAGGAAATAAGAACTCTTTTGAGCTGTGAATGCAGATTAACATCAAGCATCAAACAAGTCCCCAAATTCCTTACACAGGTTTAAGCAGCTACCTGCTTTATGTGATCATCAGTTTTGAAAACAATGGTTGCAGTATTCCACGTTGAATGTTTTTAGTTATTGGGGTTTAGTGGATTTAATATCAGACTGATAATCTCAGTCTCAACGAAGATATTTTCTGACTTTGTATGTAGAAATGAAGCTTGTAATTGTTCTACTTACTGAGATATATAAATAGTATACTGACACAAATATGATATGAAAACATATTCTGAGATTGAGAGTGTCATACTTTAAAAAGCACATTTCTATCTACATAATATATCTTAACCATAGTTATAACAGCCATTTATTTTAGAGCTGGTGAGTGACTGCTGGTTAGGGACTGAGCCAAGACGAGATAGGACACTTGGTTTGACATTATAAATGTCTCACCTCCAGAAAAGAAAGAGCATCCCCTTGGGGAAAAATGCTATTGGTTGGGTCTTTCCTTAGATTGCTTAGAAATTGAAGCTGCTAGCAGGATGTTAGAGAGGATTTGCTGGAATTGACTTTGGTGAGATTTTCTTGGGAGAAATTTTACAGCATATTTAATCAGGCAATCAAGAAAGAACAGCTGTTTGTGTATGAAGCATCAGTAAAGCTGCTAAGATTTATATAATCTTTAGTGTTCAACAGATTGCTTGCATTTATAAGACAGTCAGTATATGCATATGTTCATATACAGTCCTGGATGCTACCTTTCCACTGCCTTCAGAGAGGGGCTTCCTAAGAGTGAATGACTTAGAAGAGAAATAAGATAACTTACTAGAAGAAGACTGACTGGGTAGTGGGATTCTTGGAAATCTGGGATAGTAAAAATTGTGCAACAGAGCCAATTATAAACCCAGCACTGGTGAGAATGAGACAGGAGGATGGCCAGTTTCAAGATCATTTTTGACTATCTGGTAAGTTCTAGGCCATTCTGGGTTATATAGAGAGATTCTGTCTCGTGATGTATCTTGAAAACTAATGATTACAGTGTCCACCTGTAATGGTAAAGCTAATGATTTAGTTATACTGTATGGAGGTTGACATCTTTCATGAAAACAGAAGCTGGATCATTTCTCTAACAGTATTCAAAGCAGAAGGATCCATGACAAAAATCTTTACATGTCATCCTCTACTTATCATTACTTAGCTGTTCATTTCAAATGTCTGATGACTAGGGCTAGTCAGTAAAATGCTTTTTGCCAAACATGAAGACCTGAGTTTGGATACCTATCATCCATACAAAAGCAGGACACTGTAGCTCACATCTGAAATCCCAGTGCTATTGAGGACACAAGCAGATTCCAGGGGATACCTGGCAGCTAGTCCAGGTGAGCTCTGAGTTCAATCAGTGACCTTTTCTCAGTGAACTAAGGGTGAAGATACCTGACATCAACCTCTGGCTGACACACATGTATAAGCATGGGCACACATATGAACATTTACACATAAAGTTAACAATTGCATACAAAAAGGGGGAAAGGAGTTGATTGTCACTTACCCATAGTTCTAAAATTCCTCAAATGAAATGAGTAATAATCCGACCCAAAGGGAATCTGGAGAAAGATAGAGGTTGAGGAGGTCTGTGAAAGTATCCAGGACATCCCTGTCCTTTTAAGAATGGGAGTATTTGTGATCAGCAGAAACATAGTTGTCACCCAGGGTTTTGCATCAGAAACCTCATTTCTTTCACTTTAATGCTTTTTTCCACCTTGTTTCAATCCCCAGTATGACACTGATAATTCCAGGAAAATAGTCTCTTACATCTTCGTAGAATATCTGATAATTTTATAACTTCCCTGGTAAACCATTGGCTTTTCCACCTCTGGGACTGTTTTTTTTTTTTTCATGGCTATCTTCTGTAGCATTAAGTTAAAGAAGTAAATCAAAATCTACTCCATTGTAATCATACTTCACCCCAAACATGGTTAATCACACTGTATTCTGAGTTTATAGAGCACATGGCATCCAATCAGTATACCTGTAACCAGATTTCTCGTTACTTACATGAAAGGTTGGAAAGAGTCTAGTCTTTGGAACCCAGGAAACACTGTTTCAGCTCCATCATTTGCCCACTGTGTAATGTGATAAATGTCTTAGTCTCTGCTTGCCTTGGTGGTGACAACTCTGAGATCTTAGTGATTGAATGGAAGATTGATTTCATTTGCTAAGTTCAGTGTGAGTTAAGCAGCTCTTGAGTGGCTGACAGGTGAATCTCATACTGCAACTCTGTCATAGAATACAGCCATAACTTTCAATCTGAAGAATAAAAAAAAGTGTGGAAATATCATAAATATTTAACACTGTCTTGTTTGGTAAATGGCTCTTCTCCTTTCTGCTTGCCTTCCATTGGCCAGCACTGCCAAGTAGTCAGTCCTATCTGATTTCAAGGTACCTCAGAAATGAAGTGTGGCTGCACACTGTAAAAAGGAGAATGGCATATGGATGATTGCTAATGATCTGTATTATAAAATGCATTACTTTTCTGAAACACCCCTGACTAATTCTATGAGAATAAAAAATGATAGTAAGTGCCAGATATTTGGCACATAGAAGTTGCTAGATAAATGGTAATTGATCTCCATTTCCTTTAACGTTGCTTCTTAAAAGACCTAATGCACATTCCTCTTTGCTACCTACTTCTGTCATTGGACTTATGCTTGGATAATTATCACTGATTTGCAAATTAGAACTGGAAAGTCATCTGGTGATGCTCCTTTCATGCACACCTTGCCTCGGTGCCATCTTTTCCTTATTCCCTTGCTTCTTCTCAAGAGGATACTCCTTTGATTATAAGAAGGTTGATTTAATGATTCTCACAATACCTGTTTTCAGTGTATTTCCGGTTGGCCTATGTCTATCTGTGTGTTTGTTTGGGCAATATAGTCATACCAAGTTATTTGTGTACAAATTTGATGATAAATATTCTAAGATTGTAACTCCATATACAGGCTATCCTCTCTAAGGGAGGCACTGGATATATTCAACAGTAAATTTGGCTCTATTTGTATCTTTTTGCATGCTGATTTCTATTCAAGTTAACTTATTCAAGTAAAAACATGGAGTAATTTAGAATATAAAGGAGTCATAAAAATCATTCCTCTTATACACAGCTATTTTTAATTGCTATCACTTTTTCTTATTTCTCTTCCAGTCTCTGTTCCTAAGAAAAAAATCATGTTATGTTCTAATAAGAAATGGCCTGGGATGGATTCATGTAGGACGGAAACTCAAATTTAGGGAAACATTGTGTGCTTCTAACTTCTGTGTTCCTTTCTTTTTATTTTTACCCTTTCCAATTTTGGATCACACCTTACCCTTCTTTTGAGAATGTGTCAGTGGGAGAAGTATGGGGATGTCAGCCCTCTAACAGATTGAGCTGTGGCTGCCTCCCTGACAAATATGAACTTTCTCTTCATTTTGTATCTTCCTTTGGATTTCACTTTCTTTTACTTCCTTGGTTCATCGTCTTTACCTTCTTCGTCATTCACTCTTTTGTGTTCATTTCTTTTTTCTGGGTAATGATACTTCACACTAGGTGAAGCCTGGTGGAAAAAAATTGCCATGTCAGAAAGGTATATTTTTAGGTATTGTGCGGTTATAATTTAGCCATTTAGTGACAGTCTTTTCTAGCCACAAGTTGTATATATCTTCATCTTTGCCAAAAATTAAGTGCATTTTCATAGCTTAAATGAATTCCTTTGAGACTTTCTAGGGAAGACACTCAATTATAAAATGGGGAAAAAAGTAGCATTCCCAACGAACATGTAATAAGAGAAGCCTCCATCATTTCAGGTGAATAAAGAGTTCCTTTGCTAGGTCACTGATTACAGTGACACAATGGCTGAGAGGTGACAGAGGTGGTGGCCAGAGCTTGCACTTACACATACACTGAATACAACATTGTAGTTCATTCTCACATTTTCCTTTACGTAAGGGCTGCTTCCTGCAGATCCTAAGCAGAGTCCTAATGCCAATACAAAAGCTAATGAAATACATCCTTAAAAGCATGCTGAGGAAAGGTGAGTCTTCTAATGGACAGTTTCTGACTTTAGTTTGGCAAATGCTGTTGACAGACAGGATTTCTGTTCAATCTTCTATTGACTGTTTCAGAGGAAGCAGTAAGTCTTCCAGATGAAATGGATAGTTATTGTTTTCATAAAACAGATGAAAATTACAACTGCTAAGTAACTCAGATCACACGTGTCTCTTGATAATACCTTCCCAAAGGCTCTGCCCCTTTACAAAGGGAAGCTTTACCACATTCTAAAGGCTCTACATTATCCATCCATTGCTATCATTTTGAAACTATTTTCATCCAATGTTCAAAGTGGCTTTCCTAGTAGGATGGCCATCTTATGCCTTTTTTTCCCTATAATTTTCCCAGTATTAGCAATGAAGGATAATGTCTTGGGAAATTGTTTACTCTTTAGCAAAGATAGTTGCTAGCCCTACCCACAAGAGTTTCTGGAACATTCTGTAATGCACACAATTCTCCACCTAGGTTTTTACATCTGGTATTTCTTCTACCTGGCATGTTGTTTTTCTGTCTCATCACATGATATGCACTCTTCTCTTGTTTGAGCTCCTCAAATCCATCCCTTCCTTACCAGCAATATTGTTCTGCAACTTTTAACACCTAATATCTGATACCATACAGAGGTGTGTGTGTGTGTGTGTGTGTGTGTGTGTGTAAATGGATGCTAAGTGTGCATGTGCTCAAGCATGTGAAGGCCAGAGGACAGCTTCAAGTTCATTCTTCAAGCGACTGTCCACCTTATTTTGGAGACAGGATATCACTTGTTGGGAAATTGCAAAGAATACTAGATTCTAATTTATGTAGGCAGTGGAAATATTATATTAGGCTCCCTTTCTTCTCTTATAGAGATAATAATTTTAGTGACTAATTATTTCAGCTTATATTTATTGAGCAAATGTTAAGTTTACAACAGTCTTCTATGTGCTAAGAATACAGAAGTGACCAAATTAGAAAATAGTTTTTTTGTCTCGTAAAGGAAAACAACAAAAATTAAATAAAAGAGAGAAAGTTTTGAGGAGATAACTCAGGCAGTAAAAGGCTTTGCAAGAGGAACTAAGTTCAAAAAAGTACATATGGTGTATTTTTATCCTACATTGAAAAAGTAGGGATGGGTGAATCATTGGGGTTCCCTAAATATATATATATATATATATATATATATATATATATATATATATATGCATGTCTTTTGGTTCTAAGTGCCTTGGCATGTTTCCTTTAATTGCAAAGCTATGATCTTGATAAATTGATTTTAAAGATGTGGGAATGGTAGTGATTAATCTCTTCCTCCCAATACCCCCATAGCACTTGGTATGGGCCTTTACTGAAGCACTTAACAATCTATCTGGAAGTAGAGATACCTATGGGAGGGTCCTCCTCATTCAAAAGACTGTGTATCCTAGAAAATGAAAACTGCTGAACTCAATCAACTCAATCACTACTGGTCTTTATATATATAAAATTTGAGGTCTTGGTACTTATAAAGTACTTATCAAATGTTGGTTAAGTTGCTGTAACTGAAATCAAGAAGACAGAACAATATCTCTATAAGAGAAGAAAGGGAGCCTAATATAAATATTTCCACTGCCTACATAAATTAGAAAAAATGTAAACTTGTGATATTGAGCCTTTGGATTTATAATCAAGGATAAGTGGAAAGAAGTTAAATAAGTGGCCTCAAAACATCTTCTCTGATTATACTGGGATGAATATTACATTTCTTTTATTTCCTTTTACACATTTTAATAATGCTTAGAATTGGCAGTAACCTAAAAATTATACTTGTTAAATGTCTAAAATATAATGTAACTCATTGAGTTTGTATTTCTTGGATGATTGCTATAGATGATAATAGGTGTCATTTCATTATTTTATTTGTTTTTCTTTTGTTTTTAAAATGTATTTACTGTATTTTTTTATGCATTTGGCCACCTCAGAGGTTTATCTGTTTGTTTTCCTCAATTTATTTTTAGCAACTCTTTAGTCATACCAATATTTGTCCAGAACTGTGTTGTGGTATGGTTTAGGGAGTAGTAAGTTGTAAGGAAGGAGTAAGGAATCTGTGTATATGTATAGTGTGTGTGTTTGTGTGTGTGTGTGTGAAGTATAGTGAGAAATGGTGAGTGTGTATGTGTGTGTGAATGTGTGTATGTATGTATGTGTAGTGAGGGATGGTGAGTATGGGTGTGTATGTGTATATAATATGTGCATGTAGTGTGGTGTGTGTGCAGAATGGTATTTGGGTATTGTGTGTGAGTATGTGACATGTGGTTTGTGCTGTCTGTGGATGGTGGTAGTGATGGTGGTGGTGGTGGTGGTAGTGGTGTGTGTGTGCATGTGTGTGTGTCTGTATATGTGATATATGCATGGTGTGTGTGCATGGTTTGGTGTGATGTGTGGGTGGATTAGTGGTGTGGTGTGGTGGATAGGAAGTGGTTATGTATATATGGTGTGTGTTGTGTGTTGTGTATGCAGTGTAGTATGTGTGTTGTGTGTCTATGTGCTTGATGTGGTTTGTGATATTTGTATAATGTGAAATATGTGTGTGATATGTTGTAGGGGGTAATAAGAAGGGGTAGGGTGTGTGTGGTGTGGTGGGGATAGTGAGTGGGTGTGTGTGTATGGCATGTGTGTGTATGTGTGATGTGGTGTGTGTGCAGTTTAGTATGTATATTGTATGTGTGTATGTGTGGGGTAGGTTGTATGCGTGTGTGTGTGTGTGTGTGTGTGTGTGTGTGATGTGGTGTGTGTGATGTGGTGTGTGTGCAGTGTATGTTGGCTTTGTGTGAGTTTGTGAGTGCATATTTGTGTGTTCATATGCTTGTCCAATCATTTGAGTATGCCAAAGCAGGATTTCAAATCTTTTCCTCTATATTCTTTAGATTTTTACCTTAAGAAAGGGTCTATTGCCATTCCATTAAACCTTGAATATAAATCTCCATTTATGATTTCATTTATATTCTTTTTATAATCCATATAACACAAATTTATTTCCTGAGTTCTGTGGGCAACTAGAGTAAATAATTTAACCTAGTTGGTTCAAGTCAGGGGCTTCTAATTAATATCCTTTAAAAGCACAGACATATCAGTCTGGAAAAGGGGCTGTTAATGGGATTGGAGTCTTTCTGTTGGGTCTGCAGTAGCTCAAGCAGATGATGGTATTGAATTGAATTAGAGAAGACTCAGTTCTCATTTGAAAATTTGTTAATGTATGTAAAACATAGAGAGACAGAGAAAGAGACAGAGAAAGTGTGTGTGTGTGTGTGTGTGTGTGTGTGAGAGAGAGAGAGAGAGAGAGAGAGAGAGAGAGAGAGAGAGAGAGAG
>CABHPH010144280.1:14585-37516 GCA_902168325.1 Peromyscus nudipes | reverse complement strand
GAGAGAGAGAGAGAGAGAGAGAGAGAGAGAGAGAGAGAGAGAGAGAGAGAGATGTAGAATCAAGAGATACAGCTCGATGTTTTTCTACCTTTCACAGGTAGGAAATTGCCTTGTATAGTTCTCTCTTTCTATACTTGTAACTCATTTCTCTCCACAAGTATCAGTGGAAAATCTGGAGGCCAAATAATGCTGGGAGAAGTAGAAGAACTTAAGTAACATTTGCTTTTAGTGAGAAAGTATCATTTGTTACATCAATCCTAATGGAAATCTCACTATGTACCAGAAACTGTTATAGTCATGTTAAACAAGATCTGCAGTTTATATTCTGATAATTTGGAAAAGGTATAAAGTCCACTATAAAGATATGATTTATAAAATAGAATATGCACTTGGGAGGCAAAGGTAGATAGATTTCTGTGAGTTCAAGGCTAGCCTAGTCTACAGAGTGAGTTTCAGGACAGTCAAAGCTATATAGAGAAACCCTGTCTTGAAAAATCAAATAAAAAAATAGAACATGAAAGTACTCTTTGTTTAGGTTTATCATTTTTTTAATTTAAAAATAATTTGATATTTAAGAATTTCATACATTGTATCTAGATCATAGTCATCCCTCTCCCTCAACTCATCTTCAACCCACTTCCTCTTCTATACCCACTCAACTTTGTGTCTACATTGTTTTTCAACCCATAAGAGAAGCTTCTTTTTGCAGTAGATTACTATTAACACAGAGACCCATAACTGGTCAAAGTGTAGAGAATAAGAGACTCTGGGACTGCCAAGTGTTACTCCCTCATGGGGACATCTCTATCACACTCCCTCTGCTCAAGCTCAGGGATCATTGTTAAAAACATGGAGCAAACAAAGTGAGAGAGTGTAAGTTAGTGGGTGACTGCAGCAAAAGAGTGTGTTTTTCAGATGCAAGGATAGCTGCACATGTTAACTCACAATGGTTGTTACAGCATCCACCAGACCTGGGCAAGTAAGTTCAAGCCAAACAAAATCTCATTATAGGTGGGGGAAGTTGGCATGAAGTCCCAGTCCTCACTGAAGAATTATGGGTAGCTGATAACTGCTGGGAGAGGGAGAGCTCGCTTTCTTTAAGGATGTGGCCCCTGGTATGTGGGCCACACTCCAGTGGATGACTATCTGCCAAAGAGTATATGAGGCAATACAATTTGGACCTGAAGGTTTGCAAAGGAAACTACTATGATTAAAGAAAACTAACATAAAAACAAAATAAAACATCTGGGGTTTGTTAGGCTATCATGATGCACGGTAAGATAGACTTCATTGGGAAAATGAGCATTATAGATGGGACAGTGTATAGCAGGGTCCTTGCTGTTGTTCCCTTTGGGGGTGGGGGCCAAGTAGGCGCAGAGTCAAACCACACAGACTCAGGGAGAATGTGGAAACAACAAGCTCAGTTTATTCAGGAAGAGGCAAGCCTTATATACCCTCCACCCCACCCTGGGGAGAGGTCTGATGAATATGCATCAGCTGGTGTGATATGGCTGCCTCTCATTGGTCCAGGTCATCTCCAGATCATGTTTCAGCTGCTGTTGCTAAGACCATCAGGCAGACCCAGGCTGGCTCTCACAAAGTATCTTTATTACTTGTTTGGGTCATCTGGCCCTCAAGCCCGTTAGAGATGAGTCATCCCACAACAGTGTTCTTGGTGACAGGATTGTGTCTGTTACATTTGAGTACTAAGCAGGGAGAGGGAGATGAGATGAGGTTAGGGAAGCCATTAGGACAACTGGTGTCTAATCTGCAGTGAACTAGAAAAAGAAAACTGTCGTAAAATAAAGGTAACATGGTTTGACTGACATGTTAAAAATTGCTCTGGTTGTTACTTGAAGATGCTTTAAGTGATGGATAACTGAAATAAAACTGGTTCAAGCAAGATTGATAATGGAGAAAAGTATGGATACACGGTCACATGCATGACATATTTTTTTGAATGTAGAAAGTTAGAGTGAGCTAAATGTTTTAATAGGCTGACATGTGACTCTCCAGGGAGAGATACCAAGGTGTGTACCTGAATGTCTCTTATGTTCTCAAAAGTGGTCTTGAATGGAGAAGATGAAAACCTGGTGATTGGATGGAAGTCCAATTTCAGCTCTGATGAATTTTCCATAATCATCAGTCTCCAACAGTAATGTAAAGTTGGAGACTGTTTACATGGGACTGGAATATTGGTGAACACACAGAATTGAGAGTGTTCATAACTGGGAATGTGGACGACATCTTAAAGGAAGTTTAGGTAGGAAACAGAATTGGCCCTTGGACTAAGTTACAGCAGCCTCTAATGAAAAAAAATTAATAAGAGGAAGTGACTGGCAAAATAGGAAGGAAGTCACCAGAGGCTAGCCTCTGAGACACCAACTACAGAAGATGTTCCAAGGAAAACACCAACCGTCAAGTACACATTATTTGGAGTATACTAGAGTTTTAAACTTTTTATTTCAGAAGCAACTTTACTGAGTTGCTTTTAAAGAAACCTCTTCTGGTTCAGAACTTGCCAACAGACAGATGAAGACACCTGTCCCTACCTGCATGTAGAAAATATAAACAGTGATTTGCTAACTTGGCTGTGCTCCTTCCAGGTGACATTTCCAATACTAGCTAGAGGCTTGGGAGATTCAGGCAGGCTGGCAGCACCGAAGGTGGGCCTGATCGAATCCTTCTTGGCAATTTCTTCTTCAAGAAGTAAAAGAAATTGAAAGACCCTGGGCACAAACCCCACAATGCTATAGAGGAATGTTTGGAAGCACTTGCTGATTTCTAAATATACAAACTCTTCAGAGTTTGGTTTATTTGGACCTGGCAGAAAGTCAAGGATATAAAACATGCAGATAGTGTTATCACTTTTCTACTTCATGTATTGAAGAGATGATTGGATGTATTTAATCCCAACAATTCAAAATTCTCTCCTCCCTAATTATATTCTCTTATATTATATGGACTTCTGGTTTTCTTCCTTTTCATGACTAGGTTGATGTTCTTTCTTCCTTTCTTCCTCTTTCCCTCTCTTCCTTCTTTTTCTTCTTATAAACAATTAATGGATACATAGGATATTTCTTATTCTAAATATTTATGATACCTCAGAAACATTTTTTGCAATAGTCCTACACTCACATAAATCATAGTTCAGTAGGTAATTGATCAAGCATGGCATTAAAACTTATTAACGTTCCTACATGAATGTAGTCATAATAACACACTTTCTAAATATGAGATTACATAATACCATCTTAACTTTTAGCAAGACTGAAAAATCAGAGAAAACTTTTGATCTTAGGGAAAAAGACATTTACACTAAGATGAAAGGGATTAACAATATATAAAATATCCCAAATACAGAGGTTCCCATGATCGTGAGAATAGATCCTGTGAGTATACTGAAAATGAGCACCCTCCATCTGATATAGCTTAGTTTCAGACTGATCGACAACATCATACCAATGACTAAATTATTTTCTTTCTATGATTTCAATTTAGATTCCATAATGGATGGAAATTGCTCCTGTTACATACCTAACCTACCTTAATTATATGTCACCTGAATTTATTTTGACCCCAAGCTTAGATGATGCATAAGCTAAATGAGCAAATTATAATGAAAAATGCCCAAAGGTGATTAATATTTTATCATCCAACAAACAGCTTTTTAAAATTTGTATTGGCCTTCCTTCCTCTGCGCTCCATTTGTTCCTGGAGCATGTCTGCCATCTGAAAGTTACAAGGTGACTCAGAAGGAAGAGATCAGAGAATAGGGAATGAGAGTAATTTTTCCTGTAAGAGTCACAAGCAGGACTTTTCCAGCATTATTTCTTCTTTCATGTTAGGACATAGCCACATTTCCATTCCATGATCAACATAAGAGATAATTTTTGTATTCACCCAATAAAATGCCCAAGAGCAAAATATAAGAAAATTATATGTTCTGTTTTCCATTCTGTTGCTGCAATAAAACACTCTGACCAAAGACAAGTTAGGAAGAAAAGGATTCATTTGGCTAACATTTCAGTCTTCTAGGGAGAGAAGTCAAGGAAGGAACTCAAACAGAAACAATGTAGGAATGTTGTTTACTGGCTCATGCTCTGTCTCCCTCATAGAAAGGCAGATTACTATGATGTGGAAGGATGAAGAGCTGATTACTGCTACAGGACCAGCACTCTAGAAAGAAGAACAACAGAGCTGGACTCTGAAGTTCATGTTAAGATTCAACATAAAGAGAGGAACGAGTTAAAGTGAGAGTACAGGACACCTTACAGGACATTCGTTGATGGGTCTACGCTAATGTAACAATGTATCCATCCTTAACCTGGTGTCAGATGATGTGAAGAATATGTTTGTTGGTGTATTTGGTAGTATACATATTAATTTAGAAATGAACTTGTAGGGTCACAGTTAGTGCATTCCTTGGTGGTGATGTCGTACTTGATTGACCTCACAGAAAAGTAAAACCAAGATTCTTCTCAGCACTATTCATCCACCAAGTATGTACCACGAGCATAACTTTTCAAGTCATTGTCAACATAAGGTAAACTGTAGAGGAGAGTCTGTAAGATAATCTATTTCAGGAACATCACAACTCATAAAAATGGGATTAACTAAATTCTAGCACCATGAAAAGACAGTAGCCATAATTTCTACTAGTACATTAATTATATATTGTTTTCCTTGATTTTTATATTTGTTTTATTTTTGAGATTTTAATTTCATTATAACATTTTCCCCCTACATTTCCTTTCTCTATACCCTCTCATATAACTCTCCCCCCTATCCTTCAAATGTATGGCCTATTTTTTCATTAATTGTTATTGCATGCATTTATGTATATTCTTTATATATTCTTAAATACAACCTATTCAGTCCATTTAATGCTACCTGTGTATGTTTTCAGGGCTGACTGACAGTGGCTAAAATATTGGTGTTCCCTTCCATGGGTAAGACCACTCCCCCACCCCCAAGTTTTCTCAGTTTCCTTAGTGTTTTTATACAGTTGAGGATTCATGGATTTTTCTCTGTCCAGTCTGACATGTTCCTTGGTGTCATTCTTGATCAGTTCACATTGAGTAGTCCCAATGGACAAACTTAGAAAACACTCCCTAAGACTCAGGGAACATTACAGAATTGGGGGTGGAGAGATTTGAAGAACCAGAGGACAAGTGAGCTCACTGTAAGATTGTGTCTCCTAGTAATGTCAGAAGCTACATCCATACAGTCTCACCAACTATATTTTAAAGGGTTGAAAGTTTAAAAATTTATTCATGTGTATGTATGTGTATATGTCTGTGTGAGTGTATGCCAGGTATGAGTGTGACTGCAGAAGGAAGAAGAGGGCATCGGATGACATGAAGCTGGAAATACAGCCACTTGACTTGGATGTTAGGAGGAAGTGTGGAAAACAGTCAGTCACTGAGATTTATCCAGCCTCATTGGTTACCATTTTTAAATACTATTGTAACATATAATATAATATATATCTTACATATATGCTTATATATAATATATATCTTATAATATATATCATATATATCTTAGTATAAATATGCTGATATATAGCTTTCATTATCAAGCAAACTTGTCAGAAAACCAAAGATAAGACAAATTGCTCCAATATCAAATATAAACAGAGTCAGAAGTGTCTAGCAAATTCAACACAAAAAGGAGCAGACATTTATTGATGCAAATATATATTTGCAAATTATTTCAGGTTGGGATAAGAAGACAAATGTCAACATGAAGGAACAAAGATTAATGACTTAGTACATTTTTCATTAGCTCTTTTAAAAATGTTAATTTACTTGTGTTTTTAATAGCATAGGTAGTAGTTAAGGCAAAGTTATATATAGATGGTCATTCACATGAGGCAGGGTTACTTAGATTTTCAAATTTACAATGGTATGAATTAAATCTATTTGTAGGCTAGTGACATGCCCACAATCACGCTTTCATGGCCTGGGTAGTAGCAATGGTGGCCACTCCTGGTTAACCAGAGGAGCAGCATATTGGACAGCTGATACCTTGTAGTATGCTCTGCTACTAAATTATACAGGCTGGCATGCTGTGTGGGGTATTGAATGGTTTTAGCTTGTAATATATTAATCAGAAATAAATCTCCAAGGAATTTGAGAAGCATTTGTAGTTCCTAAGAATTATAGGAAGATTAGGACTATCTCTTAATTTTCTCAAATTTTGTAAAAGTTTTCAAAAATAATTGAGTGCTAAAATATTGAAATATAAGACTAACTCCATAGCATATGTTCTAACAAGCCATCCAATATAATCATGTGGTTGAGAGAGTTGTTATTGCAAATATCTTTTTGTATCAACATAATAATAATTCATTAAAAAAATAAGAGGACTATTTTGGTGAATTTGTTAAATTCTGAACTTTAACCATTTGAATGAAACCTTTCTTCTTTAATATTTTAACAAATAAGCAGTGGACAAACTGGAAATCTTTCTAGGTATAGTGCAAAAATTTCCAATTTTCAGTGCATGTATATATATATATATATATAAAGATTTATTAAATAAGTCTTCTGTATTCTTATTTTAAAACATCAATTTGCTTAAGAAATCATTACTTATCAGTATGAAGACAACAAAAGCAAATGTTTAAATGTACATTATCAAAATGAATAAGGCTGCCATGCACTGATGCCAGTATATATAGCCAATATATATCATAACGCCTTTAAAAGACATGTGATTCCTATTGATACTAGTTCCTATGCATTGAGTAGCTACATAATACCCCATATATATGAATATCTACATAAATATTTATATATGTATATGTGCATTGTCTTAGTTAAGGTCTTTATTGCTGTGATGAACGACCATGGCCAAAGTCAACTTGGAGAGAAACAAGTTTATTTGGCTTACATTTCCACATCACTGTTCATCACTGAAGGAAGTTCTAGAACTCAGGCAGGGCAGGAAGCTGGAGGCAGGAACTGTTGCAGAAGAAATGATGGAGTAGCGCTGCTTACTGGTTTACTCCTCATGGCTTGCTCAGCCTGCTTTCTTATACAACCCAAGACCACTGTCCCAGGTATATCCCCAACCTCAACAGGCTGGGCCCTCTCCCATGAATCTCTAATTAAGAAAATGCCCTATGTACTTGTCTACAGCTCCATCTTTTTTTTTTTTAATACCATTCAGTTCCACATATCAGCCACGGATTCCCTTGTTCTCCCCCCTCCCGCCCCCCTCCCCTTCCCCCCAGCCCACCCTCCATTCCCACCCCCTCCAAGGCAAAGCCTGCCCCTAGGACTGGGATCAACCTGGTAGACTCAGTCCAGGCAGGGCCAGTCCCCTCCTCCCAGGCCGAGGCAAGCGACCTTGCATAAACTGTTCAAACAGTCAACTCATGCAATGAGCACAGGACTAGGTCCCACTGCCTAGATGCCTCCCAAACAGTTCAAGCCAATCAATTGTCTCACGCATTCAGAGGGCCTGATCCAGTTGGGGGCCCCTCAGCCATTGTTTCATAGTTCATGTGTTTCAATTCATTTGGCTATTTGTCCCTGTGCTTTATCCAACCCTGGTCTCAACAATTCTCTCTTATATAGACCCTCCTCTTTCTCGCCAATTGGACTCCCGGAGTTCCGCCCGGGGCCTAGCCGTGGATCTCTGCTTCCAGATCCCTCAGTCATTGGATGAAATTTCTAGCACGACAATTAGGGTGTTTGGCCATCCCCTCACCAGAGTGGGTCAGTTCGGGCTGTCTCTCGACCATTGCCAGCAGTCCACTGTGGGGGTATCCTTGTGGATTTCTGTGGGCCTCTCTAGCACCTTGTCTTGAACGCATTGGCATAGGTGATCACTTTCTAAATATAACACCAGTAGCACAGACACTGAGAGAAACAATCAATCAATGGGACCTCTTGATACAGCTCCATCTTATAGAGGCATTTTCTCAACTGAGGTTCCCTCCTCTCAGATGACTATAGTTAGTGTCAAACTGACAAAGAACTGGCCATCACATACATATACATGTGTATAACTTCACAAATATATACTTCTTACATACATACACACATGCATGCAAATACATAAACACATGTATGAATGTGTATATTTTATATACATAGAATCCAAACTCAGTTATCCTGGAAGGCAGAGTTATCTTACTATATAGATGTGGAAACTAATAATCAAAGAGATTAAATGACAGTGAACCAATCACATAGTTTTATAAATTATAATATTTTAGTTTTTATGATTATAATATAATTACATCATTTCTCCCTTGTTTTTCCTTCTTCAAATCACTTAAATATATGCCTCTTGCTCTCTTTCAAGCTCATGGTCTCTTTTTCTTTAATTGTTCATGCACAGACAAATACACACATGCACACACACACACACACACACACATTTCTAAATATAAAAATATGAGCTGCTCAGTCCATAAGTTACTTGGATATATGTTTTCAGGTCTGATCATTTGGCATTGGATAATCAACTGGTGTGCCAGAAAGAGTCATTTTGTTTGCTGTTTCATTTCCACTTGCCACCTGTGGAGACTCACCTCACAATGTGACTGAAAGGTCACAAAAAGTTCCAGAGGATTTTCATTTAAAACACTAACAACTGGACAGTAGGCAGATAACCATAAACACAGAAAAGTATGTGTAGAAAAAAATTTTCTTTTTAAAAATATTTCTTTGAACTACGTAGTACCCAAACACACTGGGTTCTCTGGAATATCTAGATTTTGCACAGTAATGTGAGTGGGAACCTCCTTTATTTCCACTTTGGTACCAGTTTATTTACTCACTGACAGCTACATGAGTTCTGGCATAGACACCTTGCCAATGAATAGAACTTCCTTTGTTGTTGAGACAGTGTAGACAGAGGGAACAGGGGAAGTTACTGTTCACTAAGACGTACTTTTCATTCTTATGTACACTCTGGGCTCAGATGCCTCCTGAAAGGCTAGCTATGCTGCCTTCTTAGAAAAAGTCATCATTTAGATAGATGTACTTACCAGAAGTTTCATTTTCAACAGACATTTGTTTTTCTTCAGCTTCTGGTTAATTCTCGTTGGGTTTAATTTGGTCTTAGGGAAAGAAGCTGGTGTTCTTAATAGATATATCTTGTAGATAGATTCAAAATCATATTTAACATCATTTTTTTCTGTTCCTATGTACCAAAATGCTTGTATGTATGTTTTTTCTATCTTCCAGGACTTCTCTTCAGTATGGGACTTTTAATGTTTTTCTCTTGTTGATAAACTTTGTGGGTTTGTCTTTCTTTTTTTTTTTCAGGGAAGTTCTAATTATCGTCTACATTTCATGGAGACGTATTATTTCTATTTCCTTAATGAAGTGTTTTTTGCCCTTGTGACTTGTGCTTGTTCTAAGTATAGCACTACATTCTATCTCCTGGACATCTCCATTAGTTTATGCCCTGCTTTGGTCCTCATTTAGGGTTTTCTATAGTGATCTCCTAATCAGTGTCTTTTCTATTTCTAAACTTCCATGAGATGACAACTCTGAATAAAGTGGGAAGAAGACTCAGTACTTTGGAAGGGAATAAGGAAATTTAAAAAGAAAGAACAAGAATAAACAACTAACCTATAGAAAGCTCTACCAGGAGCTAAACTCAGGGAGGTGAGCACATGGCTTCAAAGAGGAGTAGAGGATACAGCGATGGATGAAAGGAAAGCATCAGTACCTTTAAAAGGGATCAGCGTTACAAATAAATGCAGGCATTGCTTTCAAGGCCCACCATTCTTTCCATGCTGCAGCTGAAACTATCAGGTTAGTTGTGCAAGGCCATTCATCTATAAAGTTGGAATTGGAGTCCAGATCTCCTTTATGTAAACAATAAAGTTCTTTATAAAATTATATTTTAATTAAAAAAATATTGTTAAGTTCAAACCCATCTACCCACATTTCCTTTACTGCAATTCCTGCCATGTTAGCCCTCATACACAGCACTTTCTCCTCCCCTTCAGATATTCTTGTCTAAAACCCATTCAGTCAACTTCATGATGCCTAAATGTACATTGGTGTGTGGAAATCTCCTGGTGCATGAGTAGCTTCTCAAGTGTGGTGTCCCTGAAGTAAACTGGCTGTCCCTCCCCCCAGCAACAATCAGTTGACAGTGGATCCTTAGCCAGGGGTGTAATTTCATGAGTGCCTCCCCCATCCATCCCTGTGTTTTGGCTGGCTTTGTCTTTTGCAAGTCTTGTGTATGCAGCACCCGCTGCTGTGAGCTTATAATGGTCCTGTCAAGTTCTCTCTGCTAAACCACATGGAGCTGTGTCTCCTTTCTCTTCCAAGTAAATTCGGAATATATTACTACATCATTCTGTTGGCCGTATTTATTTTTGACTCCTCAGCTTTCACCTGGTCCTGTATGTTAATAAGATCCTCTAGCCTGTTGTTGGGGCCATATGCTGATCCTCAGTTTCTGTTCATTTTCTCTTGGTTTAATAATTCAGATTCACTCACAAAAGCAACCACAAGTTTAGAAAAAGAATTGCACTAGGATTCATAACTTCTAAAGGATAAATGTTGGCATATATTCTTCTGGAATGATCTGGCATACCGTCTTTTACTTGTACAAATAGATACACAGAATAGACAGCAGAGCATAACATTCAGTGAACCAGGATCCCTGAGTTCTATGTGGCATGTAACCAGAGAAAATACTTCATTCTACCTGCTCACACATGGGACATATTGATTATATTGTGGATTGTCCCCTGAGTTACTGTTTGTCCCTATGTCCCTAGAACCATGTCCACATGACAGAACATTTTGAAAACTTCTGTAAGTCAGTAAATTTACAGTGTAATAGGAAGGCCAGCTGTGCATGGAGGGGAATCCATAACATTTCAGCACAAAAGTAAACTATCTTTTATTCATAGTTTCCCACAACTGTGGTGATGTGGTTCCCTTTGATGATCCTTGTTGAAATAGCCTCAGCATCATTTCAGCTACTGTGGGATTGGTAACCAAGGAGGAAGCATAAGAAAGTAGTCTTCCTGTTATTTCTTTGAGGGAAGACTCACCGTCGAGATAAGAACATATGTTTCTTTGCCATGTTTTTACTTTGCCAATTCTGCTGTTTCTATTATTCAGTCATTTTGTGCTTTTTTTCTCTATCATAAAAGGTTTTTGGGAAAGCTTGAGTTTTTGTTAAATAGAAGGCTAGTTTTAATTTAAATTCAGTCCAAATATAATTTCTCAAAATATAAATGTCTCTGCCAATATACTATTTATTGTGAAGTGAGACTCAAATCAAGATCAGACAAATGTGAGTGACATAGTAATCATGATCCCAGGCTGACAGTAAGAAGGGCTAAGCTTCGCTTCTTCAGCTTAGTATCCCAGGTCTGTTCACATGAGTCATCAAAGGAGATGAAGGAGTGAGGGGTAATGGGAGTGGGTGGGTATAGTTACTTCCCTAATCTGCTTGGCTTTCAGTTGTCCTATATCATGGAACATTTTGTTTGTGCACATAAAAATATATAAATAAAAATATGCATCCATGTCAGTCCCTCTATATAAGTCTTCATTTATTAGTCAAACAGTAAAAGACAGTCTATTCTAATAATAAAGTGCTCATGCCAAATTTGTCACATTGTTGAGGGCTTATTTTGTTCTTTGAATCATCCCCAAATGACCTGTGCACAAATTACAAAACCCTAAAGAGTTAAAAGTGTTTGTTTCACAGGAAATTGGAAGAAATTTATGTGCGCAAGTGAAGCTGAAAGGTCGAATGTGTGACTCACATCTATTGACAGATGGAATGAGCATAACATAAGCAGACAGTGACTAGAAAACAAGCCGGTTGTGTGAAAGTATTTTTAGAGACTAATTTCTACCCAGCTGTGTCATCTATGAATGGGAGAAGTTTGAGAAAGTTACCTAGGGGTGTCTGAGCTCAATCAAGTGAAAGTTAATGACACTGATTTTGCTTAAGTAGTCACTTCAAACTTCAATGTGCAAATGAAGCTGGTGTTGGAACTAATTTCCTATGGAGTTGGATCGTGTCTTTGTCAAGATGTCATAATTCTCTGTTGTAGGATCTCTCATGACTACCACATTTTCAGCAATATAAACATCTAGGACTCATGTTTATAAACCTCTTCACAATTTGAATGTCATTTCCATATACCTGGGAAATTGGCAGGAATACAATCATTGTCTTAATTTAGAATTCAAAACATGCAGTGGAAAGTCTCTCAGTCACATATAAAATTCTGAAAACTACCAAGAGATTAAGCATGACAAACAAGGTCTCCTAGTTGCTAGTAGAAAAGTTCGAGATCCTGTGATTGATAAATCAGACTTTCTGGAGTGGGCTCCTGTTCAGTTACTTAGCAGAGATATATTTTTGGGATACTTTATCTACCAATTTTGTACCTCAATTGTCTGTCTTTAATTTGAGAAAGGTAATACATATTTCCTCAAGGTTATTCATTGTTGTTCCCTTCTTAAGTATCATAAGGTTTTCTAGGTTGGAAATTAATATCTCTACTACTTTTGCAGATTTTGTTCTATTTAAGGATGAATGGATATATAATAAGCAAATAAATTTGTCAACTAAGGATGTCATGTACTTAAAGATACTACAGAGACTGTAAAAAGGAAATGCTTTATTTATACAGTGTCTTTGTCCAAGGATATACAGGAATTTTAAGTTAATTTGAGAAATGATCCATAGTAAATTAATAACAAAACCAATGGGAATTAGTATTCAACATCTTTTGAAAACCTGGTCAGTTAGAGAAATTCATTTCTCAAGCAAGAATGACTTATAATAGCAGAAAAAAAAGTATAAAGCCAAACTGCTCCAATTTCTGTGAATTCTTGTAGTTGTACTGTAGATACTAGGAAAATTCCAGGAAGTCTGAATCCCAAAACTGTCTGCCACGTTAACACAAAACAAACATGAAAAGAAGGCATCACATGGAGACAAGCAGAGTCAAGAATGGAGACTGTTCCCAGAGCTTCTGTGTTTCCACCCTGGGTCTTAGTATACCCACATTGGCCTTTTTTGGTTGTTCTCCCTAATGGGTTCCTTTTATTTAATACTTGGGTTTGAGCTCTGTTTTCTGCCACTAGAAATGTGTTAGAAAGCATAAACATTATGAGAAGTGGGCAGGATTTACTGATAAAAGATATTTCTACCCTGCCATAGAGATGGCTAACATCATGTCCAAGAAAATGGGAACCTTTTATTTATGGTGTAGCTCTACAGTACTCATGGATTAATTTGTTTTGATATTTTCTCTTTTATTTCTCAACCCCATTATTCTATTCTTTGACTATAAAATGAGATACATTTGATGGAGGAGTAGATGGATTAAATTTTTCTGTAAATAATTGTCATCTTTAATAGTTGTCCTTAAATATTCTTCTGAATATTGTTGATGTCTAGTTTCCCCATCTTAAAGGAGAAATAATTGTTTTCTCTATCAACAAATCTAGTTACTTCAGAGGTGATAAAAAATAGAGTGATGTTTCCAGTGCTGTACAAACTCAGTGACTCATTGTTTTTAATTTCTGCATGATTTTTAATTGATTACAATTTATAAATGATCACTAGAGACTGAAGACTTCATACTCTTCTAAGTGATATGGTAGACCATTTTAATTAAATCTTTGAGCTTACAGGCTTTAGAAGAGAAAGTTACTTATCAGTTATCTTTCCTATATTTTTTCCCTTTTTATTTCAAATTATTGTAGAAATAAAAGGTCATCAGGCAGAACAGAGTTCCAGGTCTCTGCTTCCATTTTAACAACTGTAGTCCTCTATATTAAATTTTCCCCTGGGGTTATCTCTAAAGATATGTAATAAAGAGAATCTAGATTTCTGCATACCCCCCTTACCACATTCTAATGGTTTCATGTATTGTGTGATGAAACTGGAGCCCAAAGAGATGAGCGATTTTCTGTTTGCCCTGCAGTATTTCCAACAGGCCAAGCATGGATTAACCATGGGTCTGATTCTTCACTGTTACCATCTCATCATTTATTAAATCCTGAGTGCCTAGAAAGTTGTTTAAGTTTGCATAGAGGGCTATAATATATGAGCTGAATTATATAGTTGATCCTGCTGGTATCTCAGTCTCCACAGAATGACCTTCAGTGATTCTCTCTTTACAATTAGTTCCCTTTACCAAAACATGCCATTAGATAATGGGAAAACCAAGGTATGATATAGAGACCTTAGTTTAGGAAGCCTTTTTAGGACCCAAATTCTGATCATGTACTATTTTGCTATTGATATTGATCACCACTGACTTCATACGTGTGTGTGTGTGTGTGTGTGTGTGTGTGTGTGTGCAATTTGATGTTTTATACCATTTCTTTTAACTTCCCAAGTCTCTCACTAGTAATGTGATTATAGAGTTCATTGTCCAAATATGGAAATACAGGTCATCCTGAGATGAAGAAGAATTACTCTAATGAATACTCTAGGAACATTGCTGTAAATTGTAGATCTTGTAGGACAGCTGAGAAGTATGAGCATCCTGTTGATTGAACTATCCTGTAAATATGCTTGTCCTTGAGATTAGTGAGAGAAAAAGATCAATTAAATGAATGGAGCATTCAGTCATAAGTATTTACAAATTTGTATTAAAGCCCCCTTCCCCCATATATACACTAACACTAATAGTGATAGTTTTAGAACTGAAGTACACACACACACACACACACACACACATACTGCCCCCCTTCTCTCTTTCTCCTCACACACACAAACATAAATTCTATCACTAAAGGTTGTTATTGGGCATTTTGGATGTAAACTCTAAAATCAATTCATTCACCTGAAAGTCAGTTGAAGATCAGGGTTGCTTTCTTACTAAACAGAAGTTTATCAATACTATGCATACCCGACTATTTCTTTATAATTTCAAAAGATGAAGCAATTATAACAAAGGAAAACAGAACAGAGGAAAAAAATTCAGGTGATAACACAAAAGGATAGCTAATATAATAAAGAAAAAAAGGCCAAGAGATTTATAACAATGTCATGTAATAAAAAAAATGGGTTAATGATTTTCCTAAAGAGTTTTGGGCTATAGGATTATTTTTACTGTACTGGTTCATTTTATTTGAACTATTTCTTAACTTGTAACAGTCAACTGAAGGAAATCATCATTATATAATTTTGATGCCCTTAAAAGTATGTATGTGGCGTCACTCTTGGAGACTCAATGACTGCCATGATATAAAATACATGGGATAGTAACACATATTAGTATAAACCACTTTTAATGGAAAGGTACACTTTCATATAATTTGCTATATTTTCATATTTGATTTATCTAGTTATATTTGAAAACATCATCTAGCATTCTTGAAGTAATACAGCCACAAGTACAATGAGACACATACAATATGAGGTGAAACAGCCACTCCACAGCTAAGATAACCGATGGAAATACCATGTTTGCATGGCCTTGTATTTTTAATACCAAGAACACACATCCAGAGGAAAACATGGTTAATGGAAACCAAGAAAGTATATCTACTTGCAAGTTGAAGCATAATCTTTGTTAATTTAACATGGGCTGTTTCTGATTGTGTGGCTTAGATTGTTTCATATCCACAGATACATACTTAGTAACTAACACAATAAATCTTTATCAAATGAACGAAGAAACGGCTGCCTGGAGCAACTTATAAATCACTCCTCTCTCTCTCCACACTGCTCCTTTCCTGCAAGGAAGTATAAAAAGAAAAGAAGAAAGTGTGCTTATAAAAATTAAAACACTCAAACATTTTAAAATATAAGTGATTCTAGAAAAGCAAGATAGCTTTTAAAAAATGAACAATACTTTTTTATCTAGAGATATATAAACCAGTTGTCTATTTTCAGTTATAACTAGATTTATTTTACTTTTATGCCTCTTTGATGCATCTATACAGAATAACTCATAAGCATCAGCTTAATCTACATGATTCCAGGAAAATGGTTGCAGGTTAATCTTGTGATCAACACTTAAAGAAAATGTAAGTACTTTTACAACTTTGACTATAATGTGATCTTACATGTGAATATTTATCAATATCCACTATCATAAAGTAGAGATCAGAAAACATTCAATTTTATTCTCCACTGTCTTAATAGTTGTTGATGTTTCCAGACCTTAATTATAACTATTAAAACATATTGGACTTTTTCTTTCTGATCGGGGATATTTTGAATATAGCAAAAAATATGAAAACACAGATGTTGTACTACTGAAATATCATATTTAAAACATCTTCAATAGGTTTCAAATGATGTATCCCCGGTATGGTTTTGTGTTAAAAATTTCTGTTTATAGCAACCATGTGGGGTTATTTTAACAATACTGCTCCTTTTGCTGTGCTGTAAGATTTTGAGAAACTCACTGTATGAGTATGCTAGTCATTAATAGTTGTAAAAATATCCGAGGAAAAATAACTTAAATGGAGGAAAGGCCAGGTATAGTGATACATTCCCGGAATCCCAGGGCTTGGGAGGTGGAGGTAGGAGGGAAGGAGTTCAAGGCCATCCTTAGCTTAGCTACAGAGTGAGTTTGCAGCTAGTTAGGGATACAGGAATCTCTCTCTCTCTCTCTCTCTCTCTCTCTCTCTGTGTGTGTGTGTGTGTGTGTGTGTGTGTCTCAAAAACAACAACGACAACAACAAAAAAAAAAGAAAGGAGAGGTTCATTTTGGTGCACACTTTCAGAGGCTTTACTCATCAAAAGACTAATCCATTCATTAAGGAAGTGCCTTCACAATTCAATCCCTTTCTTATGGTGCCACTGCTTGGGTATCTAATCCTTAAACACAAGCATCATTTAGTATGGAGTTGGGAGCATTTCAAGTCCAAATCACAATAGCCAGTATTCAGTGTCAAATGATGTTTGAAGAGGAGCAATAGATCTGAAACCAAGAAGTATGATGGTTTTAGTTGAACTGGATGCCTTCTCAATAAGGACATCCACTTCAGTAAAAACATCCATCACACCAACATCCTCAGCTCCTGATCTCATTAGCCAGAATGCTAAGGGGAGAGGGAAGAGGTCAGCTTAAGTGCAGATCAGTAAACCCGATAGTGGTCGCTAACTAACAAGGTCCTTTAAATAATTGATGTCCAACCTCTTTATATTCTAAATATACTTTAAAGCAAAATTTTAAGCATTGTTTATGAGCTTCATAATCATCTAGTTGGGTCCTTAACTCTACAGCTCTTTTCAATCATAGCCCATGTCAAACATTTTTCAGAATAGAGAGAGTGAGCAATAAACTCTAACGCTATACACTATGTAACTTTATACATGACAGGGGAAGTTAAGGACAGCAGTGCTATGTTTCTAAGCACTAAGATAAATGAAGGGGACCAGTGGAATAAAGCATTTTCAAAGGGGTTAGAAGCTGTTTCTCAGAGAAGAATCTCGATCTCTTCTGTGAGTGATGATAAGCTAGTTTGTGGGTGGTAGAGGCTGGTAGTATACAGAACCCCAGAAAAGGGAGCAGCTTCGGAAGGCCAGGTCATTGGGAACTTTCTGTGAAGGACATGGAGAGCCGGCTTAGAGAAGAGCCAGTGTTTCTCTCCTATGCTTCACTGAGGTATAACTGACAGAGAAATATTTTTTACATTTAAAGTGCATAATGTGATTTTTATATTAATCTATAATGTGAAGTGTTCACTAAGCTACTTAACATATCCAATGGCTTTGTTTATTACCTTCTCCTATGTATAGTGAGAACACTGGAGATAACACTATCAGCAAATTTCAGGTGTACACTATTCTATAGTCCTCATGGTAATCAGAGGAATCATACACAAATCTGACCCTCAAATTTACTTATCATCCAACTGATAATTTATGTCCTCTGACCATCAATCACCTCCCTCTCTTCTCCACCTCCCTGAGTCCTGGCGAACACCCCTTTGTTTATGTGAGCTAAGCTTTCCATGATTTCACGTAAGAATGATGCAGCAGTGTTTGTCTTCCTATGCTCATTTTATTTCACTAAGCATTATGTATTCTAGGTTCATCCATGTTGAAGTCTCAGAAAGCAGAACTTTGGGACAGATGGCAGGAACTACCAGTTGACAACAGCGTCATGTAGTCATAGGAGCAATTTTTAAAATGACAACCTCCATAGATTAAGATTTCAGTCACATTCCATTTTTAAAATCTTGTCTGGAGATAGTCTCCAAATTTCTAAAAGTGCATTTTTTTTTTATTTTACTCTGAGGTATTAAATCTGTTTTAAGTGGGTAAAGAAGCTACGATACCTCTTGCGTCTTCTGAGTGTTACAAATAGATACAGACATATCTATATTTGTACTGGACATATGTTAAAGAGGTAAGTAATTTTAGGATGAATATTTCTAACCTTGGGTAATCAAAACATATGTTACTATTAATAAGATTCTGCATAAATTTGTTCATTTCCTTTTACTGTGAAGGATAAACATAGATTTTTTTCAATTTGACTCTAACAAACTATGTATGCACATTTCTTTGGGGTTTATTTAGATATAATGTAAGAAATTCTATTTATCTCAATTCAACTATTTCAAGGCCACTTGCTTCTATAATCTTATTGTTCCATAGAAACAGTTCACCAAGGCAGTAAAGAAACTAGGATTCAGGTATCATAATCAAATCTGAAAAAACATGATGGTTCTGTTGATTAATGCATAAATCATGTATCATTTGTCCAACAATTTCAGTGTGCTTTCCATACTGTGGCCCAGAGAAACAAGTTTGAAAATAAGAATCCTGCTTTGTACAGTGTGAAAACAAGAATCCTGCTTTGTTTATTTTCATATATTCATCACTGCACCTTACACAAGAAAATTAACTCAAAATTACTTTGGCTCAAAATTATTCTTGACAATATTATTTTGTCCATTTCCAAAATGTGAAACCGATGGGGTCCATTTTATAATAAGCAATAATGACATTCTTTATTTCAACTCTTATTTGTTCCACATGTTCTTTTGCCAAATTAAGGGTTCTTTGTGTATCTGGAATTGGAACTCTTATAAGTCAAATCTCAAATCAATATGGAAAAGTAGATCATATAGGAAATATTTTTCTGTTCATTGAACAGCAAGGTCAGCACCACTAATTCTAGTTAGTGTGTCAGCTCAATTATATCAATGGTGTATTTATGTTTCACTATCATACTAAAAGTTACCACACTAAAAAGTGTGAGGGTTGGGTCTAGTGATAAATACAGAGGGCTGGCTAGTTTTTAGGTCTACTTGACAAAAGCTAGAGACATCTGAGAGGTGAGACCCTCAATTGAGAAAAGTGCTTTATAATATAGGGTTATAGGCAGGCAAGCATTTTCTTAATTAGTGATTGATAGGGAAAGGCTCAGCCCATTGTGGGAGAGGATACCCCATGGCTGGTGGTCCTGGGTTCTATAAGAAAGCAGGATTGGCAAACCATGAGGAGCAAGTTAGTAAGTAGCACTCCTTGATGGCCTTTGCATCAGCTTCCATCTCCAGTTCTTGGTCAGACTTCCTTGGACGATGAACCTTCCATATATATGGCAGTATAAGCCACATATACTCTTTCCTCCCCAAGTTGCATTTGGTCATGGTGCCTCATCACAGAAATAATATCCCTAATTAAAGTGAGTAGGAATCCTTAACATAATAAAATAGGGTGTTTTTAGCCCCAATTGAACTCTTATTGACTTTTATTGAACCTATGACAGTGGGTACAATTTGATTTTGAAAACAAAATTGTAGAATAACATGTATTAAAAAATAGGTGATACAAATTGAAGTCAAGTAAAGGTTTTATACATCAATGCTATACACAAGAAATAGGCAGATTATTGCTTATTTGACTTTGGTAGGAAATTTTATGCTGTAGATTTCTTGGTAGATGTGTTTTAATATAGGGAGAATTTGGTCACATATTTTGACTCCTGTATCACATCTTTCTTTGGCCATCCTGAAGGGTGCCTCAGCTGCAAGCTCTCAGGAAGTTGTGGGGATTAGCAAAAGTAACTGTTAAAGAGACCTACATGTGGCTTCATTGTGGGTAGAAGTCAATATTCTTTGTCCACTTCAACTTTACCCATGTTCTAATGTTAAGTGGAGTTTCTCCTTTCACTCCTTTTACCTATAAAAATATTGTTTCATGATTGTCTTTCTCCATCATAAAATATGTCTCAGACAAGATATACATACATACATGCATACATACGTATATACATAATGCACATAATTCTATTGGTGTTTTTGTGTACATTCATTTATAAATTATATATAATTAAAAATTTCTCTTTGATTGCTCTAGAATATCAACATATATATATATGTAGTCACAGAATCAATATAAGCTCCATTTTATAATTCAGATATCTCTGAAGGTTATGTTTAAATAATTTATCTTACTAAAATGATTATTAGCCCCATTAGGACAGTGAGTATGTATTAGCCAGTGACTGGTCTTAAACACACTGACTAGTTGTGCTAAGCATTAATCATGGTGTTCAAGAATGGAAGCGAACTCTTTGGGGACCCAAAGGCCTACTGTAGGAGGCTCAGGAAAGGTGTTCTGTGTGTGCAGATTGATTTTCATCCATCAGTGGTGATGTAGATAGAAGAGATCATGGACTGATGCTTGCATGCAGATGGAGGAGTCCTCTGAAGGTGCTAACTATCCTGCTGAGTAGTCTCTCCCCAGCCTAGACACCAACTGGAGCATGTCAGAGAAAGGAAAGCAGGACTAAGGTTCATTTGGCTCTTTGAGGGGAAAAATGTAAAAAAAAAAAAAAAAAAAAAAAAAAAAAACTTTCAAAATTCTGAGTATTCACTTATTTGTACACAGGGTCAACATTCCTAGCAGTCATGACTAAGGATCTCTCTCACCTATATTATCTGGGGAGCAGGACCAGGAGGCAAGGGAGGTACATTAGGTTTTATGCTAAGATGACTCAGCCTCAGCCTGGGCCTTGGCTTTCACAGCCGCGCTTCAGTGACTCATTTCTCTGGCACTGTCTTTGTTAACTCCTGGGATCAGAAGAAGTGTCCTGTTTACATAGCCCTACATATGGCTGCTTGCTCAATTTATTTTTTTTTTAAAGGCGCTGTCTGCTTCCATCCTGCACCTTCTTGGTGGCTTTACTGACAAGTAAAATGACCCTGGTATGTCCATCCCCTTCTGACTTAGCCCTCAACCTCGCTTTTTTCAGCTAACTGACCTCTCCCCCACACCTCCCCTAATCTGCCAGGGCACAAGTATATGAATATTTTTTTCAAAGAAAGTTTTGGAGGCCTGGATTTTTTATTTGGGCCCCTCCAACCCATTCTTAATGATGATGTAATCTTTTTAAATTGTGGGATTGGATTTTAGCACACATTCTTGTTCTTACAATCTCAGGTAGCATTATTTATAACTATTGTTATTATTTTAACATATTTTTAATGCTTCAGTTTTGTTGTCAAACAAACTCTGGACATCTACTCAAGGAATATTCCCTCTAGGAATGACTGTCAGCCAGGCAGAACCTGGGTCTCTAAGGGTAGCACCTAAAAAATTAATAATTAGGATCCCTCCCCCATCCCGCCCTTCACAACCTGCTCTCCCTGCAGCATTCTGACTTTCCAGTCCTTATGCCTCCACACAGACCCCAACAGAATGAAAATGACAAGCAGTAAAGTGATCTGTGGCCCACCCACCTTTAGCTGCCTCTGATCATTCTAGTTCAGTCTCATCCAACACAGTCCTTTGGGGACTCTCTCTCTCTCTCTCTCTCTCTCTCTCTCTCTCTGTTGCAATGTCATTATTTGGCTCCCCTGTTGCAGTGTTTCCAAGGTAAAGAATAGCTTTCTTCCTTTTGCTTTGGACAAGCTGTCCTGATTCAGCAGGAGAAATCTGAAAATCGTGATGTTTGTGCACTTCCTTATCCATTATTCAAATCCATAGACTCTCTGAGCATTTAGAGAGGAGCTGCCTCCTGCACTAGAGAGAGAATCACTCATTCAAGTGGCTGATGTGAAAATCAATTCCTTCACTCTCTTTAAAATGTATCCGTTGTCTCTGGCTTCCTTGTTATTTTTATGGTCACCAACTGCAAGGGGTTAAAGATGGAGCTTATGCAGTACAGTGTATGTTTGACCATGGGATACCCTAATACTCTACAATCCAGCTCCATCTCCCATGCGGTCCTCACCACAATAGCCCTTTAATTGAAATGCAAACTGTCGTGCTCTATCTGCATAAGAGAGTACGAGTGTTAATGACAGCCTGTTCTCAGCATTCCAATCTGAGGACTGAAGCTGCCAATGTGTGATCACACAGCAACTCTAAACAACCCCTGCCATGCAAAAAGGAAAAACAGATTATTTATGAAAATCAGGCTCCTGCTTCACCAGTCTTCTACCGTGCGCATAGCTGGTAAAGAATAGTGATTGTCAATTACTCTGCCACTGTCAGAGTGTTCAGATTCAGGGAACCTCAAAAGGCCTGCAGGAGCAGCTACAGCCAGGCATCTCCACCCAAGCTTTAACAAATGTTACGACCCCGTGTTACAACCCTGCACATTAGTGTGAATCTGGAGAGGCCTGTCTTTCTCCGGGTCTCCAGCCATGCTTTCACAATGGAGGGGCCCTTTTGAAGTGCCTTTGAGTGAACACAGAAAAGCTTCCTGTTCAAGAACCCAGCACTTGGTCTTGAATCTGTTGGTCCAGATACTAATCCATCTCTTTACCTGGACGCTTATTATACTAGAAAAGATCTAGATGTGCATTTCTAAATAAATGAGGAGGAGTCAAAGGACATGTTTAGGCATCTCGTGATTTTTGTTTCCCGACTGCCCTACTTATTTGGGTGACCAGTTCTTGCTGTAGAGCTTTTGCCCGTCCAGATAATACTACTACTTCGTTTTTATCCTTTACTGCTGCATCTCCTCCTGCAGTCCAGATAAT